>JANHFO010009954.1:143266-155083 GCA_032468095.1 Pareas carinatus | reverse complement strand
CCAGGAGGGCAGGAGGGCAGTGTCTGTGGGGGGCGGCGGCAGGGGTGGTGGTGTCTGTGGGCAGCGATGGGGGCCAGCGTCATCCACAAGGCTCCCTCCTGCATTGGCCTTGGTGATGGCAGTAGCCCTCAACGAAATTTGAGTTTGACACCCCTGCCTTATATAATATGCCTGAGATGCATCACTTGGATTGTATCCATCATCTGCTTCCATCACCCCTTCTTGTGCTGGAGATGGGAATTTAGTGATTTGCAATAAAGGTCGGCCCACCAAATGCCCGTTTTAATGGCTTCTGTGCTCTGCTAACATTGGCTATTGGACGGAAGGTGCGGCATTCATTTCCTTATAATTCATGCAACAGGTTTAGTGACCATTTCGATCTTCTAGATTGGTGATGGCTAATCTTCTTTTAGACACCAAGTGCTCGAACAAGTTGCGACTAATGAGTCGCAGCTCGTGACAGCATCGCCCGGCACCGATACTCTCTTTCTGAGCATGCGCATGGCCCCGTGATGTCCTTGCCTGGCGCTGATACTCTTTTTTGAGCATGCTCAGCTCTGGGGCGATGCTGGAGCAACTTGGCTCGCGTGCCAGCAGAGAAGTCTCTGTGTGCTCGCTGCGGCACGTGTGCCATAGATTCGCCATCACTGTTCTGGATGTAGGGAAGGGGAGACAAGGAGGCAGGAGGTCACCAATGGCCCTTGCAATTGAGGAAATGTTTTCCATTGTTGCATTTCAGATCTAAAGGACTGAAGCTGAGCCCAAATTTCATATTGAACTTAACAGTGAAACTAGAAAATCTGGGAGAATCAGCCTACGAGCCAGCCATTTTCTTTAACTACTCTTCCATTTTGTCCTTCCAGGGAGTTTCAGTTCTTCAAGTGAGTCTGATGAATTTTGGGACGGGGGAGGGTTATAATGGGGAGGGAAAGAACAGAGTGGGGGGGGATTCAGGATAGAGATGTTAGACTTTTGTAGCTCAGAATTCAGGTGTTACCAGTAGGTTCACCTGGCAGGTAAGTCCTTGCTGAGTTGGCCGATGTAGAAAAAGATCAGCCGATGTGCAGCCAGCATAGAAGATCAGTTAGCAGGAGAAAATATACAGCTGCTGTATGTAAACAGGGAGCGAACCTCACACCCACCAGTACTGATGACATTACCTAGCTGGGTAATGAAATGTCTGCAAGGAAACAGCCAAACTAAGTGAGCACCAAGGGCTCCACGATCTAGAAAAAGCCAAGCAGCATCGAACCGGCTTAAAACTTACATCGATAGGAGAGCATTAGGAAAACCCAGAGATCTGGTTTAGACTGGGAAAATCTGGAAAAATCCCCCGGGCCCCAGACAATGACGGTGGCAAACACCCCGCACAGCAGTCTGCTGCCACTCCTTTGCAAGGCAATCTGAAGCTAATAGAAGTCTAAGCAACCAATCTATGCAGCAGGATGTCAATTTCCCCTTAAGTATCGAAAAAAAAGAAAGACCACCCCTCCAAAAAAAATTACTTTGTCTACCAGAAGGCAAATAACAAGAATTGGATTAGCTGGATCTAATGAGTTGGGTAGGGAGTTAATAGAATAACAAGGAGGCAGTGGTGAGACCACTCCTCAAGAAGCCTTCCCTGGACCCGACTGGTTTTGTAAATTATCATCCCGTCTCCAACCTTCCCTTTTTGGCGAAGGTTGTTGAGAGTGTGATGGCATATCAGCTTCCCTGACACCTGGAGGAAAACGTCTATTTGGACTCGCTCCAGTCCGGCTTCACCCCAACGATGCCGTGGATGTGATGTCCCAGTGTCCTGAAGCCATGCGGGTCTGGATGGGGAGGAACAGGCTAAGGCTCAACCCTTCCAAGACTGAGTGGCTGTGGATACCGGCATCCCGATATAGCCAGTTATCACCAACACTGGCTTTCGGGGGCAATACATTGGCCCCTGCAGAATGAGCTTGCAACTTGGGTGTCCTCCGGGATGCACAGATGTCTCTAGAAGACCATATGACGGCCGTGGCCAGGAGGGCGTTTCATCAAGTTCACTTGATTCGCCAGTTGCGGCCCTTTCTTGATTGGGACTCCCTATGCATGGTCACTCATGCCCTGGTCACTTCTCACCTAGATTATTGCAATGCAGTCTACATGGGGCTCCACTTGAACCGTGCCCGAAGGCTGCAGATGGTCCAGAATGCGGCCACGTGGGGGATTGTGGGGGCCAGGGGCTGTGCCCATGTGATCCCCCTCCTGCATGAGTTGCGCTGGCTTCCTGTGGCCTTTTTGGTGCGCTTCAAGGTATTGGTGATGACCTTTAAAGCGCTCCATGGCATGGGACCAGGGTATCTACAGGAGCGCCTACTACCAGCTAATATCTTCCACAGGCCAGTACGCTCGCACAGAGAGGGCCTCATCAGGGTGCCATTGGCCAGACAATGTCGGCTGTCGACTCCCAGGGTGAGAGTCTTCTCTGCAACAGCTCCAGCCCTGTGGAACGAACTTCCTTCGGAAATACGGACCAACATAGATCTCCAGGTCTTCCGTCGGGCTCTAAAGATGTTTTTATTTACCCAAGCCGGGTTGACCTGATCCCTCTTTTATACTGGAATTCGATTTTAAATTTTAATTTTTTTAAATGTAAATTTTTAGTTCGGCCAGTATATCTAATTCGTTTAAATCATTTTTAATTATTGTATTTAAGTTTAGTGTTTTATTTTTGACTGTGCACCGCCCTGAGTCCTTCGGGAAAAGGGTGGTATAAAAATTTTAATAAAATAAATATAAAAAATAACATGAGCCCTTTGCAACATTGTAGCTTTGGAGGCATTGACTTTCTCTGCCGGCTTAGAGTGAAGAAAAAAATGTTTTTTTTTATTCTCTAGCATCTAGAGTGCAGCTCACTTGCTTTTGCAGTTGGAGTTTTCTTGTTTTAGGGGCCATGTTATTTTGTTTCTAAAGTTCCAAATCAGCTGTTGGGCACACGGGGAAGCCTCCTGAACCCTAACTAAATTTTAGTTTCACATTTTTTAGCAAGTTTAAGTATTAATTTTTATAAGTCAGGATTTCTGTGTGTAAAATACAATTCAAAACATTTCAAACAAATCAGCAATAAAAAAAGTATAAACTTATTTTCAAATATATTTTACACTACTAAAAAATTAGGATTATTATTTCAGTTGATGTCCAGATCAATAATTAATCTCTCAGGGAATTAAAAGAGTGATAAAAATTAACACTTGTTGATTGGTATTAGTAGCAGCAGTAAAAATGTAAGTACTCTGTGTGTGCATGTTTGTGTGTTTGTGTTTATGTGTGGGTATATATACAAACATACACTCTTAATTTATAATAGAAAATTATTAGTAAATGTATCTATTGTCAAAAATAAAAAATAAATGCAAAATGATTTTTTATAAAAATATGAGCGAAAAATATTTTAGGATTTTATACTGTAAATATAATCTTATTACAATGTTAATGACAATGTATTTCCATGATAAAGTCAGAATTAATTAGAGTTGTTTTTAATCATTTGTTTTATCTGTTTATTACTTTATTTTAATGGTTGTATACTCGCTTTCTGTGAGATGGTTGACAATATAAATTAATACATATATAGATATTTACTTTGACTAAAGATGGAGTGGATTGCATAGGCTTTCAGCTAAAGTTAGGACGTGTCCCTTTACCAAAAAATATCAATCAAGAACTGGAATTTTATTAAAAATCCGTTTCCTCTGAACAGGTTCAAACATTGGAAAAAACGGGCCTCTAATTACACACCGATTACCCCTTCAACATTTTATATTTCATCATGCATTTTAAGATGAAGATAACATTAAACAATATCAAGGTTGCAAAAGGAAATAACTTTATTATTTAAAATATTTATATGATTGGGACACTCTAAAACATGGGAGAAAATATGCAGGAAAAGCACTTTAGTGGAAAAATTGACAAATAAATATGGCAATAATGTGATATATTATTTTTACTTCACTTGGCTTAAACATATTAATAATGCACAACAAAAGCAAAATGATTGACTACTACCCAGTTCCAGATTCCATTAAAGTAAGGTTATATGTATTTTGCTCTCTATATATTCCACTGTATTAATCACTGTAGTAGATTTAAATAAATGGGGAAAGGAACATGAGCTGATACGATACAGCTTGGATTGTGCTTCTGTCTGTCTGTCTATTGTCTCCTCATCTCCTCACCTCAAAGTTAACCCTATCTTAATTTTGCTTAATAAAAATATCAGTTGACTACATTTTCTTCTTTTCATGCCAGCGTTGCTATTGCTTCTTATTTCTGAAATAATATTTATTAAAATGCCATGAGGCTGTTGCTTTTGTTAATACAGTTATTTAGTCTTTTAATTTTTGTATTCATGGATAGGCATATCTATAACTCCTGAAATCAAAGGCAAGAATGTAACAGCCTATATTCTTTCGTTTGGTGGCAGCTATTTTTCTTCCCTAAATTTACATTTAAATTACATTAAAGTTTGCCACAAATGTTTTGATACGTGACATGATGAAATGCTTTGTGACATGATGATTGTACTTCATAACATAATGACATGATGAATATACTTTATGATTGTAGATGGACCTAATGCGTGCACAACATGATGAATGTACTTTATGATAATGAATGTATCTTAGGATTGTAACCATTGTTTGTCAGTTGTGGCCTGTATGTAAGTATCGAGCATTTTCCTGACACACTTGGCCAATAAATTCTATTCTATTCTATTTTATTCTATTCTATTCTATTCTATTCTATTTAATAGATAGTGATTACAACAAAGCTAATCTTCCCATTTATTAGTTCATATAAAGAGTAGGAAGCTGCCAGCAATATAGTTCACATATCCCCCAAATTTTTTCTAAACAACTTTATCAATGGTATCTGAAGCCTCTTTTCCTGGTGTTGAATTTTGTGGAAGTGTAGGCTTGAGGTTTCTTTGTTTTTTTATAAATTTAGTTTCTAAATATTATTGAAACAATAGGATTTTTCATGCCAAACAAGATAAAGGATCATTATAGTTGCCTAATACAGTACTGATAATGTACCTGAACAGGTTAATACGTTTTCATTAGTCTTAGAATGTACAAAACA
Organism: Pareas carinatus; assembly: GCA_032468095.1. Lineage (NCBI taxonomy): Eukaryota > Metazoa > Chordata > Lepidosauria > Squamata > Pareidae > Pareas > Pareas carinatus. The sequence continues at coordinate 149,968 of JANHFO010009954.1, read as the reverse complement.
TATAGAAAATACATAGTATAAGTTAAAATATTCATTTTAACTTAAGCAATATATTTAATGCATACCAAGTTTATGTTGTAAGTATTAGAATAGATTGAAGGAATAGAGTAGATTATCTATTACAGCGCGCCCCCCCTGACCTTTTGGGCCCTAGGAACTGGTTCCCTGGAGAGAGGTTTTTCCTTGGCCTGATAGGCGCATGTTTTTCGCATGCTGCCTGCATCCCATGGATAGGACTTCACTTGTTTGTATGACCCAGTTGCTGGTATTCTGTGGCCCGATGACAGTCCATGGACTGAGGGTTGGGATCCCTGATCTATTACATTAGATTATTTTCTTTGGCATTTTTTTTATTACTCAGAAAATAAATGTTTTAATTCAGATGAAAACCTAAGGAAGACAGTTGTTTCCAATGTGATAAATCCTACGTTTTATGTGACAGTTTGAACTGACAGCTAGTAGAATTATTAAAAACAGATGGAAAAGGGGGAAGGTATATGATTTCATGGCAAAGTAATTATTTTGAACATTACAATTGTGATAACTGATATTATAGATTATCGGTATTAGAACTCCGTATTACAATAACAATTTGTTCTGGTCATTAAGTGAGTTATTGTGTGACTTACCCAATTGTATGTTTTTTTGATAGTCATTAAGTGAATGTAGTGGTCATTAAGCAAACATTAAGTGATTCATTTTAAACACAGGTTTCAGCAAAAAAATACGTTAATCAAAGGATGCTAAAAATGGCTGCAAATGCAGGCTGGTTGCAAAGTGCCCCAAAAGCACGCATGTGACTTCAGGGAGAGGTAGACCATCAGAGATTTGAATCCGAATCATACGTACCTTTTGGGGATTCATCATAACTTTGAATGATTGCTAGCCGACCAGTCGTTAAGACAGAACTACCTGTATAAAATTTATGAAAAAAAAACACTTAGGCAGGTTGATCTGTAAGTTCTTTGTTTTACTTTACTTTACTTTACTTTTATTACATTTGTATACCGCCCTTCTCCTGAAGGACTCAGGGAGGTGAACAGCCATTAAAATACACGAGATACAAAAAATAAAACCAGAATAAAAATATTATTTAAGTAGGCCGATAATGATTTAAAAATTTTAAAATTTAAAAATCTAATCCCCAACAATTCTAGCAAATAAAAACCGAATCCCAGTATGGGGAAGATGGGAAACCAGGACAGCCTGGCCTGATGGCATAATGTTAAAATTGTTGAGATTTGGAAGTGAACTAAGATTTACAATAACAGTAATAACATATTTATTTTATTTATTTTATTTAATTATATTTTTATACCGCCCTTCTCCCCAAAGGGACCCAGGGCGGTGTACCGCCATCTAAAAACAAAGATCACACAAATAACAAGTACACAACAAACATATTTAAAACCATTTAAAATATATATACGTATAGGGCCAAAATTTAAAAGCTGGGAAAGTATGTCCAATTTAAAACCCGATCTAAAAGGTTAAAAGGTCTAAAAATCTAAAAATCATTTTAGTTAGCGGACAGGTAGTGTGAGTCAGGCCAGGCCAGCCTGAATGAATAGATATGATTTTATGGCACGTCGGAAAGCACGGAGGTCCGGAATAATACGAATTTCCAGGGGGGGGATCATTCCAGAGGGTGGGAGCTACCACAGAGAAGGCTCGCCCTCTGGGGGTCTGGCCGACGGCACCCTGAGGAGGCCCTCTCTGTAGGAGCGAACAGGTCGGCGGGAGGTATTTGCCTAACAGAATGCGATCCTGTAGATAGCTGGGTCCTAAGCCATGGAGCGCTTTAAAGGTCGTCACAAGGATCTTGAAGCGCACTCGGAAGCCCACCGGCAACCAGTGCAGCTTGCGCAGGAGGGGGACCACATGGGCCCTGCCACTGGCCCCCATAACCCCCCGCGCAGCCGCATTCAGCACCAGCTGGAGCTTCCGGACGCGACCCAAGGGGAGCCTCATGTAGAGAGCGTTGTAGTAGTCCAGGCGGACCGTGACGAGTGCCTGAGTGACTATCGGCATGGCGTCGCGATCTAGAAAGGGGCGCAACTGACGTACCAGGCGAACCTGGTAAAAAGCCCCCACTGGCGATGGCTGTCCTGCCACATAATCTACTTAGGAAAGCCGAGCATCCAGGAGGACCCCCAAGTTGCGAACCCTTTCCGTGGGGGCCAAGGACTCGCCCCCAATAGCCAGCGATGGAACAAGCTGGCTATTTCTTTTTATGATTATATGGTTATATAAGCATCAAGGGATGATAAATAATATGTTTGTCCAGTTGGCAGGTGCTGATTTGAAGATGAGCTCTCTGTGCTTGCTGTAATTAAAAAAAATTCTCTCTTAAAAAAGTAAATAAACAACCACGGTTGATATTTAGGACACATTTTGCAAAGGAAAGAGGCAGAGAGAGGACATCTCCAATGCTTCGGGGAGGAAAGAAGGCGTAGGGGCGCCAGGCGCAACTCATCCGGGCCCTCGGTCTCCAAAAGGTTCACCATCACTGGTCTGGAGCACACAAACGATGGAATGGCACAAACCAGGGGTCCGTGGGCCGCTCCCGATCTGGGGCATGCCAGCAACCAGGCCACGCAAACCACCCAAGCCCCATTGGCCGGATGTAGGCGGCACGCAAAGCCACGCCCCCCCGGTCCACGGGAAAAACCTTTCTCCGTGGAGCCGGTCCCTGGTGCCCAAAAGCCATTCCTAAAATGGCACTTGCAGCTTTTTCCTGTCCCTTCTGACCGCCGCCTTCCACGGCTGTTTCGTTCTGGGCTCCTGCCCTGCCGCCCCCCCTCCCGCCTCCGAAGAGGGTTGATCGTCTTCTGCTTTTTCTCAATCGCACAAAATCGACAGGAGCTCCGTCGCCCTCCTATTTTAGCCCGAGCGAGAGGAAGAGGGGCGAAGTAAATGTTTTGTTCCCCCCTCAAGAGAGCAGGGATTCCCAACCTCGGCCCTCTGTAAGTGTACGGACGCCCACCACCGACGTTTTTTGGCTTACGACCGCAATTGGGCCCAAAATATCTGCAGCTAAGTGAGACATTTTGCTAAGTGAGTTTTGCCCCATTTTACGACCTTTCTCATAACAGTTCTTGAGTGAATCACTGCAGTTGTGAAGTTAGTCACACGGTTGTTAAGGTTGAATCTGGCTCCCCCGTTGAGTTTGCTTGTCAGAAGGGCCGTAAAAGGAGATAACGTGACCCCCCCTCCCAGGACACTGCAACGGTCATAAACACGAGTTGGTTGCTGAGGGCCTGAATGCTGATCCCGTGACCTGGGGGGGGGGGGCGGATCCTGCAGCAGTCGTAGCTGTGAAACAACGGTCACCGGTCACTTTTTTAAAGTGCCATTGTAACTTTGAATGGTCACTAAATGAAGTGTCATGTGTCAAGGGATTCCTGCATGCTGGTGACAGAATTCTGGGAGTTGAAGTCCAGGCACCTTAAAACTGCCAAGGTTGATATCTTGTAACAATTTTAACTTTCTCCTTGCTTTTTTCCCTTGCCAGACAAATTCTTTTATTAACATATTCAATTCATCAAAAATTTTCATGCCGGCATCCCCTATTCTGCATCAACAGAAAGCAACGTTTCGTCAACTTGTGTAAAAAATACCGATGGTCATGAAACACACACTACTCTGCACACCAGCTATCCCCCCCACCCCACCCCACCCCAGATAGACCTGACCTATATCTTCAGGCTGAATGTATATTACGATATATATTGCCATAGATTTTGTTCAGAATATTTTCATCCATGAAAAACTTCTGAAACTTCCTATTTGGGAAGAATGAATTATCCAATCAACATTTCGGAGAGCGGCAGAAGGGCTGGGCTGGACTGCCATCTTCTGGCAGAAGTGTGGAACGCACAAATTAGTATAGTGAATACTATGAGAGAAGAGACTCCAGGCAAAATATTTGGCTCATTGGCATTTAGCCTGGAGCAGGGCCAGCGACTCCCAGAGTTCCATGTGGGCTGAGGGATTCTGGGAGTTGAAGTCCACAGGTCATAAAATTGCCACAGCAGTTGCCGCCTGGGCCCACAAACGCGAGACGGGAGGCCTTCGGCCGCCCTCTTCCGCTCCCGGGCGTTTGGGCTCTCACTGCCCACCGCTCCCGGCTCCAGCGTACTGGCTGATGCATTTATCGGAGTTGAGGTCCGCACCTCCTAGAATTCACGGGTTGGCCATCCGTAAAACATTTCATCTAGCTTTTATCTATATGCTGTTGCTTTTTTCAGTTTATAAGTTCATTTGCCATAAATTTTGCCATTTATCTAAATTTATGGCATAACCAAAATTATTTGCCCATGTTAACACTGTTTTTCATTTGTTCATCTTCCATTTTTAAATTCAACAAAAAAATTATGTACCTTTTTAATCAATTTTTCATCAGAACAACTTATCAAATTCTGCCTGTTCTTTATAAAATTCCTGTAATTTTACATCTTTTTCATATCTTGTTTTTACTTGCAAATATGCCCACCACGTAAGTTTCATCTCCCCGATGTTCCGCTTCTTGTCTAGTTTTTAAGTTTCCTTCCATATCTAGAATATCTTTGTATGTCCAATTTTTTCCCCAATCTACCAAATTTGGATAAATACATGCTTCCATTGTCGAAAGCCAACCTGAAATTTTCAAATATATTTTTTGTTTTCTTTTTCCCATATTGTTTGTAGTGCATTCCTTACATAGTGGTTTTGAAAATACTTATGAATTTTATTTCCCCCAAACCATGGAAAAGCATGCCATCCTAATTGCAAGTCATGTCCCTCTAAATCTAACAATCTTTAATTCCTAAGTAATATTCATTCTTTAATGCATGTTAGTGCTGACACTTGATATAATGACCATTCTGGTAGGCCAAAACCTCTGTTAATTTTACTATCTTGTAACGTTTTCAAGAATTCATGAGTTTGAAAAACACTGATTTAGAAGAAAGCAGCCAAGAGAATATTTTGCATTGTCATCCAGGGACAACAAACATCCCAAATTGCTATCAGATATCTAGTGAGGTTGCCTGGATATTCCTGTCCACTGAAAACAGGAGATTGACAACCGGACAATCATGATCACCTTTTGCTCATTTCACACAACATACTTAATTAGTTCATTAACAAAACCGCAGCTGCCTTCTCATGCTTGAGCCAGGGGTGGGTAAATACAGTCCCTTTCCGATCTGTGGACTTCAACTCCAGCTCAGCCAGCATTCTGGGAGTTGAAGTCCACAGATCATCAAGGAGCCTTAATTGTCCACCTCACACTATGACCAATGTTGATAAAGGCTTTTTAAAAATTACTTAATGTGTGGTATCTTATTTTTTTAGACAGTTTTTAATTTATTTATGGCTCAGCCCCGCACAAAGCATAGCAAATATAAGAATTGGGTTAAGTTTGTTTATAAACAAAATCTTTAGCCCCTCTAACAACTTTACAACATAATAAAATTGAAGTTTACAAACATTAAAAATCTGGCTCCATCTTTCCTCTTTTGTGTGTGTTTTGTCTGCCTCACTCTAATAACAGGTTGACCGGTTAACCACTCTGGCAGCAAAGTTGAATGTAAATATTTTGGATGGACGACTGCAGCCATTAAGGGACTCTGTGGTTATATAAATGGCCTAGAGAAGCATTGGTTCCTCTTTGTGGTCAGAAACATTCCTTTTTCAGGTGGTGCACAGCCTCAAAGTCTTATGATCTTTGCTCTGGTTATTACAATTTGACTCTCTCTCCATTTTTGGCTCACTTTTCAATGTGAGTTTGCAGGAGCTTCCACAGAGGGTCAGAAAAATCAAGATGGTGCTCCCAAGATCAAAGCTCCATTCTTTTTGTGCATGCTGACAGCCACTTCCTCCATGCAACCAAAGCTGCCATCTTGATTTCTTTTTATATCCCAGCCACTTCCTTTCCAGAGATGCTGCTGGGTTAAAGCAGGGGTCCCCAACTCCCAGTCCATGGACCGGCACCGGTCCACGGCATGCCAGCAACTAGTCCGCGTGAACAAGCCAAGCCCCATTGGCGGGATGCAGGCAGCACAAAATCATGCTGCCTCCAGACCACAGAAAAACCTTTCTCTGTGGAACCGGTCCCGGGTGCCCAGAAGGTTGGGGTCCACTGGATTAAAGGATGCGTCTTTCATTCTGCTGTTCAACATATTCAAGAGTGCCAGAATTTCTGGGGAAGAAATACTGAAGATGGTGACTGAGTAGAAGGAAGCGAGTAGACCGGCGGTTCTTTGTCTGTGGAGATTCTCAGTCACCCAGGTCATGCTTGTGCCAAACGTGCTTTTTTCAAAAGGCAACTGGAGTTTGTTTCTCCTTGAAGAGAACTGAAGAAGCTTCTGGGATGAGAAGCGAAACGTCTTCCAAGAAAAGCAAAATCTAGTTGGTCTTTTGACAAAGCACATTTGAGAAGATCAGCTCTTCGTAATTCCTCTCTAGACAAGGAAAGGATCTGAGATCGCCCACAAGTGCTCCAGACAGATAAATATATTTTATTTTCTTTACTTTTTAAAAAGTATATTCATTTTTCTTATTAAACAATTTCTAGACACCTCCAAAAACATCACGGCATTTCTGTCAATAGCTACGTGTTAGAGAAGTCATTTGATGCCCACATATTGTTTCATGCTCCTTTTATAATTATTTGTGGTGTCTGATGTTTGCTTATGGTCTATGACAGTGACGGCTAAC
>JANHFO010009954.1:129447-140663 GCA_032468095.1 Pareas carinatus | reverse complement strand
ACTAAATCCAAAAGAAAAATTTAATTAAAGAAATAGAATTAAAGAAAAGTTGGATGACTGTAGTATGGATAATAACCACATTGACAAATTGTAAAGAACAGAAGAAAATCAGCAAGCTGTTGGAGATGTACTTCGGAGTAAAACATTGAATTATTACCCAAAAACTAAAAGAATAATCAAGGAAAGGTGAAAGGACTTAAAAAGGAGAGTATTAACCACCCCTAGGAGTGCAGCAACAACTGCAGCTGGTCAAAGAAGCAAGCAAAGAGAAGGAATGTACAAACCAGTTTTAAAGAAATATAAGAAAGTTTGAGAGAGCTTGGAGGAAAATAAGAGGACAGAAGAGGAGGAGACTGAGAGACACAGACACAACACTGGATAAAAAAAAGACTCAGACATGGAAGATATGGAAAAAATCTGGACAGATAAAAATATCGTAAATGAGGAACTGACCATGAAATTTAAAATTTTACTGGCAATTAGGATATAAGTGATTAATTACATAGCTAAAATGATCTATAGATTAAAATGGTACGTTTGATTGTGTAGCGATTTATATAGGATGTCTTATAAAAAGAATATATATATATATAAGATGTACAAATATGGATTTGATGTTTGAAATAGATTTAATAGAAAAATGATAAATTGGCTATTGTGCTGTGATACATACAGAATGATTTACAGATAAGAATATTGTAAATGAGGAATTGAACATGAAAGCTAGAATTTTATTGGAAAATCAGTATATGGGTGATTAATTACATGATTAAAAGTGTCATATAGAATACAATGATAAGTTTGATATTACGTAGTGATTTATATAGGATGTTTTATAAAAGGAGAAGTTACATAAGGCTTAAATGATAAATTTGCTATTGTGTTGTGATGCTTAAAATGGATTAGGGGGGTTGAATATAAAAGGAGAATATAGTCAGTGCTTAAGATGTTTTATATTTGAAATAGATTTAATAGAAAAATGATAAATTTGCTATATATACAGGATGATGTATAAGATTTGAAATTATTTATAATGTTTAAGATGTTTAAATTGGACTAGAAGGATTGGATAAGAGATTAAATGAAAACATATAGAAGTTTAAAATTGGTTTGGTTGTTTAAGGTAAAGAAGAACAATGGAGAATTAGATGAAAGACTAAAAGAGTGGAGATATGATATGGAAGTAACAATAAAGAAATATTTAAGATGGTTAAAAGTAAATTTAATATAAATATTGTAAGTGGAGTAAAATTACAATCTAGACCAGCACTGGTAAATCAGGATATGACTGTTGTGAACATGTATATAAATGAAAAAGTTGCTTTTTATAAAATGAGAATTTAAATGTCTAAAGGAAGATGGAGGAGTAGGTGTAAAAAAATTTATGAACATGATTGAATAAGTACTGATGGATAATAGATAATAAGTTTATACACTTTTATGTTTAGTGTACTTATTTTTGTTTGTTGTTGAAAATAATAAAAAAATCCCTAAAAAAAGTTTAAGACAGCTTATGACATAAAGGAAGCAAGACAGCTACCATAAAAAATATAAAAACAAAGTAAATTCTTAATACAACATCACCTATGTCCTGTCTACGATGCAGTCCTTTCAAACAGTTTCAAAAAGATTCCACACCCATTTGCACTCTGATTCAGGTGACCCTGAGGTCACTTCAAGGGCTGTTGGAGACAGTGCTAACGACCAGATGACTGCAAAATATATATATAATCCTTACATTCCCCTCCCCCACCCTGTCAGAACTAATTCTTCCATCTCTCCCACCATTCAGCCAGAACTGATGAAGCTTCTTGGATGAGAAGCAAAACATCTTTTTCTTCGTCAAGGGAAAAAAAAACATAGTCTAGTTGACTTTTGGAAGAAAAAACACCTTTGAGATGGTCTGCAGTATAGAAGACATTAAGATAGAATAACCTAAATGAAATCAAATTAAATGAGTCACAGAATCAAAATATATTTAGAATTACCTTTTTGATTATCTTTTCAGTCCCTCCCCCCTTTTTAAATAGACAACAAGCATTGTAAATAAAGATTTAGTTGTCTGCATTTTATTAATTCATTTAAGGCATTTATAAAGACATTTATATTCTATGGCTAATAATACTTGTCAGGTTTAGAACTGTAAATTAAAAATAGTCAGATACATAAGTATAATATATAATAAATCAATAGGAAACTAACATTAAATAACAGTTCGGTTTCACAATTAAAATAGTAAGTTTGTAGCAAACTAAAAGTTAAAATATATTGCATTTAGTTACCCTTGAATTGGAAGCAATGATCTTGATTTCATTCCACTTGTTATTGACTTATTTACTTACATTAGATTTTTCTTATAAGTTATATTGGCATATTAAAATTGTTATTACACATTTTTTCTTGAATGACTTTGAAGCCATTATATAGTGATAGATTTTTAGAACCAGTCTTATTCCAACTTTAACTTTAGTTTACACTGATAAGTCATCAGAAGAGATGCTTTTGACCAGCACTTCTAATTACTTTGCTTTAATATGCTCTTTAGCCTTAATGAGAAAAATAAAATGTCCCTATTCTTATCTTAGTTTGTCAAAACATCTCTTCAAAGATTTGGCTTTAGTATTTTATGATTTCTCCCTTGATTGCTCCAAGTTCTGAGTAAATCACTGATCAGTTAAATAGTTCACATAATGGATTGCCCAAAATATAGGTTGTTAATTATTTTTTCAGTACAATGGCAATTTAATGTACCTCAACAGAGCATTTTGGTAATACCTGAAATAGCTTTGGACCTAGTTTAGAACTCAGAGAATTATTTTTGCTTACATAGCACTAGGCTTTTGAGAATATTGTGCACTTTGAAGTCACTAATGGATAAAGCTTTATGGACATCTTGGGTAGAAACTTGTGTAATATTAGTTTCATTGGCAGGTAAGAAAACTGGCACATGTACAGGACAAGTGACTTTTTAAACAACTTCCTGTGTATTAGTAGTACTGCTGGGAAATCAAATCTTTTCAAGGCTGCTAGGAGAATGAAACAAAAACTGAGATGTATGCATCTCATAAATCTGTGCTTCTGCCGTACCATTCTAGCTGCAGGAGAGTGCTCATCAAAGCAGGATCCAGGCACATGGGATATATTCCTTCAGATTAGGATTTGCTTGTTTGTTTTCTGCTTCTGCTGTACTTAAATGCATAAAAGCTGGGACAAATCCTACAAGATAATTGTTTTTGAGTATGTATGAATCACATTTTTTCCATTAATAAAGCAGCCATATCTTTTCACAGATTCACATGATGGCTTCAGAAGTAGCCCCTAGCCTGCAGTGGAGACATCCTGGAAACAGCTTCTGAAACAGTTCTACAAACCTGAAGAAAGAGGCAACTGCTATAACATTTGGAAAAGAGGTGCTTTTTGCATGTCCTTGTATGTTTTCAAGCAACTCTTTTAAAGAATTTCTCGAAACCTATTAATAAATAGAAAGGTGTTAAGGAAATGAAAATTTGATATCTATGTCATCAGAAACCTATGTAGAATTTCTTCTTTCTGACATCTAATCCTACATGAGATTATTTGTGTGTGAATGTATACCAAGAAATAATACATTCAGTTTCTTATTCTAATACAGATAAGGTTTTTTTGACCTGTTGTGTATGTTAAATTTTGCGATGAACTCTTTGGTTTTCATATAACTCTATTGCTTTCATTTCTTGCTATAGAGGTATACCGTATGCTTGTGGAATAATATCTACAGTGATTTTATTTATAGCATTGTACTGAGAGTTTTACCTAATTTAAACACATTATAAAATTCTTAAGAATAAGTAGTACTGTAAAGTAAATCAAATCAAATAACGAATACAAAAAAGACCAGTGTCTTTATACATCAAAAATATCACTTTAAGTCAATGAACCAGTAGTGAAAATGTTGAGGAAAGCTTTCTATAATGCTATAATATCTAAACCATATTCTTTTCAAAGGCAGCACAACACCTTGAAAATATTACAATTCAACTGAAATATATCTTCCAAAATTGATAGAAATCAGCATATTAGTTAATGGGCATAACTTGAAGGGCAGTTGAGAACTAAATCCAACAGAATATCCAGATTTTAAAGAACAAAATTATAACATCTGAATTTTAATCCCTTAATTTAGTTATTACAGCAGTTTCTGTTTCAGATTTAGCTTCAATTTCTGTAGTCATTTGATCTATTGCAGATGTCAGATAATGATTTAGAACTTGAAAAACATTTTGGAAGCTACTGAAGACCCTTATTTGAACAGGTACTAGTAACATAATCAAATTAGCATCAGTCTGAATGGGGCTAATTTTTAAAATAGGTGTTATATGTTTTGGAACACTATTTATTAAATGTGCATTCAAGATTTTATTTTGAATTTAAAATTGCAAATAATCATATTGGGGTTATTCATACTGATGATTTTTCATAAGAGAAGTACTTCCTTCAGTGTTCAATTAAAAACATTTTGTGGAATATTTTGTGGTTTTCTGGGAAGATTACTTAGAAAAAGAAGAGTGAACAATAAAGACCATTTACAACTTCAGAACAAATTTGATTACTGGTATTCAGAATTATGATGATTCATAAGTATATTACACTGTACACATCCTCCCTTTGAGGTAGGTCAGGTTAGCTAAAACAGACAACACACAACACAGGGACTTTTGGAACGCTGCTTTATTCTTGTAGGTATTATAATAATCTTGTAGGTATTATTATAATCTTGATAATTTGCCAAAATATTCTTTTATTTTCTCTTATATAAAACATAATCATATTCTTATCTTGATTTTGTTTTATATCCCTTGAGTGTCTTTTGCAGAACTGAGTTGTTTCTTAACATTTTTTTACATTATCTCCATGTCCTCTGTAAAGTAAGTGTGTTATTTCCAGAGAATACTGCTTCAGCTATTATTGGATATGGGTTATTATGAAGTTTCTTTAGAGCTTTTCTTTATTTGTTCTTTCTTACCTTAGTTCTCTGGCTGAATTTACATTTTACTGAATTCACACATTGCTGTAAACTCTAATGTGATATGTTTATTATTGGTTTAGTACATTATCTGAGATAATCACTATGGTTTCTAAACCATAGTTTAGGAAAGTGTTATATCTGAGCCAGGTCACGATGGCTTATTCAATAAATTGTATTTAAATAATTATGTGTTGGCATGACAGCAAATCCAGATTTTCTCTTTGTTCATGCTGCCATGTTCCCTATGTTTTGTTTACTCTGACAGGCTTCAGCATTTTGAGAACTATGAGAAAGATTCTCCCTCAACATCTTGTTTGGTTGTTTTTTTTAAAAGGAAAAAAGGGCATATCAGTGACTGAAACTAGAACCAGTTGCACAAATACCTGCCTATCTTTATGCTAAAATATATTGAGTAGCATGGAGTAGCTGGTTCTGGCAAAACAACTGCATATTTTAGATGCTTCACATTAATAATAATTAGTAGTGATCATTAATGATCTGCGGTAAGATGTTAGTTCACATACCCCATAATATTTGACTCTTACAGAATATATTAGCTGATTGGACTAAAATAAGACAATCATTTCAAGGAAATGATTTTTAATTACCATTCTTTTTGTGTGATATTCTCCATTTTGTGGAGAAGCAATTCAGTATTTGTGATGTACTCTTTCTTCATCATGAGAAAGGGGAATGCATCTCAAGCTAAACTACCATCAACATTTTTTTTAATTCAATATTTGCTTTGTGGCTAATGCGGTGTGATCTTAATGGATCATTTCCTAAGAACTTCAGACAGTGTATGGTTTACTTAGCATACATAGACAAAGGACAAAAGATCAATATTTATTCAGTTGATTGAAATACAGAGATAAGAAACATTTATGGAAGTAGGGTACCACACTCCAACTATTTCCTCAACAGTTCTGGATAACTAATTGCAAATGCCAAAAACAGTTTAGAATTCTTATTGAATACGGTGGGTATGTATATAGGACCTAACAAGCATTTCAGAAAATAATTCCACACTGAAAATTAATTACACCTTTATTTTCAGCAGATGCATTCATAAGATACTATTAAAAATAATCAAGGCTGAATTGTGAAGAGCCTATAGTGGGTATCAAGTGAAGGATAAAGACCAAGAAAAAAATAATGTTCTTCTTTTCTACTCTATGCAAACCAAAATTTTATTTTCAACATAGATTTGGGTGTTGTTTTAAACAAATGACCAGGATAAGCCTCTAACAGACTTTTGTGATTTAAGGGTATAGTGAAACATTTAGTATTTTTGAATGTAGCAAAATGTGTATATTGATTGTTATTCTCCAAAACAAAGTTTATGGTCTAGAAATAGTAGGAAGCAATATGCATAATGAAGGGGAAATGCATGAGTATTCAGCTATTCAAATTCAAAGAAGAAAAGACTTGAGAAAGGGCCAGGATCACCTTCTTAAAGAAGCCACACCTCTTCCTTGTTTCACATAAAAATACATATTTGAGACAAAGCAGAAACAGTGCCAGTTGGTTGGAGCTGGCAAAAGTTATTCATGCTATGTTTTCATCACAATTAAAGCCATGCTTTTATTGAGGCTGGAAGAATAGCTAGGAACTGTTCTTGATGAAAAAATAATGGAGTAAACTACTAATCGTTGCCTGGTACCGTGCTAATTTAATTCTTTTATGTTTAAACAGATGCACGAAACACTATTTTTGATGTGATTTAATATATTAATTTTAAAGTCTTCCACATTCACCTGTTATTATTATGAACCTTTAAAGGAATTGTATTCTTCAGAAAAGGTATTTTTAAAATGCTCCTCTCCAGCCTTGAATTGTTCAGTCAAAAAGTCAATGAGACAGTTATGAGAGTTATGAGACTGCAGTTGAAGACCTGCATGTTTTTAATGTGCATTCTATGACTGATATAAACAGGCAGAACTTTAGTCATTACACATTCGGGCTGCTGGCCTGAACCCTTACTAAAATTTAATTAACTCATTGAATTCTGTTTAAAGCAATGAGTTAAAGTATACCTACATGCCATTTTTGTCCCAGTTTTGGATTGATTGGTTATTCATTTTAGTGGAACATATTACAGTATGTCCCAGAACTGTATTATTAAATCTGAATTAATAACTAACTTGATACTTCTTTTTTTGAACAAAAGTTTATAAGTGTAATACATTTTTAAGATAGCATATTATTTTGATACTTTCTGATCCTACATCTTTGGTAGCATGCAACACATCATTCTAACAATTCTTTTTGCTTAATCTTTAAAGAGGATGAATGGGAACTTTCTCCTTGTTGTGAATGCTTTCATTACACTTCTTTTCTATCTATTGTATTCAAGCATAGCTGCACAAGTAAACATAATGAGAGGGAAATAAAGAGAACTAACTTTCCTCTTGCATTTTTCTTTCCCTCTTGCAAATAAACAAGGAAACTGTTCCATCATGCTGAAAAATAGCATGTCAATGGAAATGAGTAAGTTGAACTCTTTTCCATTGATGTGAGTATTTTTCACACTTTGTCTTTAGTGTGTAAGAGTATTTAGATGCAAGACAGCAGCAGTAGTAGCAGTAGCCTGAGGCTATAGAAATGGACAATACTGGACTGAAGCATTGTATTAATCAGTGTATTGACTCTAGTTATGTTAGATTCTCATCTTATTTGGAGTGGCAGTGAAAAGTGTATTCTAACATTTCAGTTTTCATAATGCTCGCTATCATTATTTGTCAACCAGCCCAATCCATGGACTTAGATGATTTGCAACAAGAAAACATAAAAAAACATAAACATAAAACATAAAAAAAACAAAAGAACTAACAAATTACCAAAAATAACTACATTTAAATATAATGCTTGGCCAAAATTATCCACTTCCAAAATCAGAATAGAAAACTTAGAGCAGATTGCAAAAATTGTCAATACATTTTAACATTGTTTTTTTCTCACAAGAAACGAAGTGTCCCAAGTCTCCAGATAGGTTCTATTTACCTAAAACAACCTTGCTAAAAGAAAACTGTTCAAAATTAACCTTGTCATATTTTCATATATCCAATTATCCTGTAAACCCCAAATACAACCTTGGTTTTAAAAGTATTTCCAGGACTGCACTAAGATACATAGAATGACCATTTATTTAGCCATAGAGTGAATGAGAATTCACCTGAAATATTTGATTTCTTAAAATGAAAAGAAAATTTGAGATAGCTTGAAGGCATTTCACTTGACTTTAATAGATACTTTAATACGGTACTTTATTGTCAGAGGTTTTTTTTTATATTTTTGCTTATAGCTACCTTTTATTTTAAAAATTCCAAAATCCAGAACACAGTTCTAATGTTAAAAAATCTGCAGTAAAATTGATAATGAACAGAAATGGAAGCTGACAGCCTATTTTCATTTCCCTGGATGCTGTAAAAAGTCAATTGCCTAAATACATAAAGTAGTAAATTAGATTTTAAAAATTGTTTCTGCTTAATAACTCAAAAGTGTTATTAGTAATACAGGTAAGGAAATTACTTAATAAAAATGTCTGTGATTTTTAACCTGGCAGTATCCCTTTTAATTAAGTCATAAGAAGTCCTCAGATGTAAGATATAATAAAAGTGTGGTATGTTACTTCTATTATTTATAACAAAATGCAAAATGTCTACTGAAACCGATTAAGTTTAGCAGCAGCCGCAAAGTCACATGTACGTGTTCTCAAAATCTCTCCCATTCTCTTTGTCTGTGTATTTTAGCAGCATCATACTAATAACCCCAACACTATCTGGTTTTCCTTTGAAGCTAAATCAAATAATCCTAATATGAGTATTGTATATAAGAATGATGCTCATTGTACATAGTGGGATATATAGCAAATATATATGTCCCAGTTACAAAGGATTACATATAGAATTGCATTCTCATTTTCTCTTTAAAAAATGTTGGTGATATAAATACAGTGCTCAGCATAAATGAGCACACACCCCTTGAAAAATAAGATTCCAACCAATAACCCAATGAACCCAAGAACAATTTCCAAAATATTTACAAAATTGAGTTGTAGAGACCATTTGTTTAGTTCAATACATGAAAGTAAGGTGAATAATATAACTTAGATCACAAAATTTTCAGTTTCACTCAAATTAATTGATGCAAAAATGAATACACGTCACAATAAAAACTACTGCATCTAGTATTTTGTACCATCTTCATGATTTGTAGGGACAGCACCAAGACTTCTAGGCATGGAATGAACAAGATGGTGACATATTGCAACGTCTATCTTTTCCCCTTCTTCAAGAACAACCTCTTTTAGAGCCTGTATGCTGGATGGAGAGTGATGCTCAACTTGTCTCTTCAGAAGTCACCATAGGTGTTCGATTGGGTTCAGATCAGGAGACATACTTGACCACTGAATCACTTTTACCCTGTTCTTCTTTAGAAAGAAACATGCATTCCTCTGCAGTGTACACCGTATTCTGTCATGGGAAACAGTCATCCCACTTTGACTTTCTACTTCCTTAGCTAACTGCATGGCAATTTTCTTCAACCCTTCTCATCGGAAGGCACTCCTGTTGAGGTGTTGACGTCTGTGGACAGCCTGGACATCTCTGTGAGATGGTTGCAGTTCCATCTTTATTAAATTTTTGTATCACTTTTGCTGCAGTATTCTGACTGATAAGTAAAACTTTGCTGATCTTCTTCTTCTTCCTCACCTTTCTTGTGCAAAGAAATTATTTTCTTTATCAGATCTTGTGACATTTCTTTTTCATGTGGCGCCATTGCTGACATCATGAAATGGGAAGGGGTTTTCTTTGTTAAGTAATGCCCTGTTTTAATCAACTGTCTGCTGGACACCTGTTTAATGAATAATTAGACTCACCTGTAATTGAATTCTTCTTAATTAGATTTTTGTTGTCTAAAATGCAGCTTTGCTCCTAAGATGTATTCATTTTTGCAACATGGTCTTGAATGAATTTGTTAGGGAAAATATTTTTGTGTGTGTGCATAGTAATAAATTTTGCTTGCAATCAATGGGCCACATTTGTGAGAAGTATTTTGTAGTATAGTGTCCCATAGGAAATGTTGATTCTAAAACTAAAGAGAAGATTTTCTGACAAATCTGTTGGGGTGTACTCATTTATGCTCAGCATTGTATTTCCCATTTTCCTCCAGGCTTTGTTCCTATACCACCATAGGGAATTAGCAATCTCTCTCAATCTGGAAACCTTTGCAGGAAGGCTAACATTTTGAGGAATTGTAATCTCAGCAATTTTAAGGATTTGTGTGAGTGTTGTTATTTCTGTAATTTAAATTATCATCACCTATTGCCTAGATTTATTTACTATAGCAGGTGTTAACTAAGAACAACTAGCATGATAGTTACTTGAGATGTAACATATGTGAATGTGTTATTTTGGGCTACTTTGATGTATTTTGGGCTAGTTTATTCTTTGGGCTAGAGTTTATAGGAGACCGGTAGAGATAAATTATTTCTCTGTATATTTATTTTTGCATTGGCTTGTATTATATTGTTTTGAGTCATTAAACTTTGTATGCCACTTGAAGTCAAGATGCACTCTATAATATAATAATAGCCTTAATAATAATGCTTCGTTCGTCTACTGGAAAGTGACATGAATTAAACCAGTTGAAAGAGAAGAGCAAGAGAAGAGCATCTTAGAAGAATCGGTGGGAAGAACTGGATTAGTTGACCAATCTCCTACTGTTTTCACTCAACACTCAACTGGTTTAACTCATGTCACTTTTAAGGACCCACATTTAACCCATTCATATACATTTGGAAGCCAGTCAGGGGGGAAAAGTGAAAATAGTTTTCTTTGAGTTTCCCAATGTCCTGAAATTAATGTTTTAATCAGTTTTCTATTTTTTCCTAGTTCTTTAAAGCCATTTTTTTTGGCTTGTAAATCAGTAAGGCATAGAGCTTTTTAAGCATTGTTGTACCATTTGATTTTTTTTCTAATTTTTGATAATTTGTTTCTTTCATGGAGAAACATAAGCATGAATAAGTTTCACTGAAAATAAGGTTGGGTCTTATATTAATTTTTGCTCTAAAAGACACATTAGGGGTTATTTTACGACTAGGTCTTATTTTTATTTATTTATTTATTAATTTGATTTATATCCCGCCCTTCTCCCGAGGGACTCAGGGCGGCTTACAGGCACAATTAAAATACATAATATATACACTTTA
>JANHFO010009954.1:20817-33962 GCA_032468095.1 Pareas carinatus | reverse complement strand
CTACAATTAAGCAACCTATAAAGATTGTTACGATTAAATAGGCATTTATGATTTTGTTATAATTAAATAAGCTTTTAAATTTTGTTATATTAGATAGGTGCCTTTTATATTAATAAAATGGAGGTTCTCTGATCATTATTTTACAAATGTATCTTTAAAAAAATTAATATTAGTGTTCCGCTGGATTTAAAATTATGAATTTATAGGTCCCTGAGGTCCAAAAGATTGGTCTAGTTTGCCCTTAAAGGTTGGGGGGGGCACCAGGGGATTGCGGAGGGCTTCACCAGGGAGTGGGGGCATCACTGGGTGGGTAGGGGGTGCCTGTTGCTGTGCTGGCATTTTGGGATATATAAGTGGCTTTTGGGTTGCGGTTTGGGCATTTGGTCTAAAAAAGGTTCGCTATCACTGCAATAAAACATGAGACTGTCTCCTGTTGTCTGTTTGCACAAAGATTTACTTGGACTAATAAGGCAACTATTTTTCAAATAAATGGCAGCAATTATTGATTTTACTATTTATTAACAGTAATATTGTTACACTCCCTGTATAAATTTATATGTACGGTATGTATGTGTACACACACACATACATATGTATATATATTGTTTCCAAACTGCCCGTCTCCTTCAAATTTATAAGTAGCTTTTCTTAGAGTGTTGTTCCTGCTTAGATTTTGAAAAGATAACAAGTTACCTTTTAATATAGAATATTTAATAGATTGCACATTTTCTCTTTGATAATGAGTGCCGTTTGTTGAATTACATGATATTGAGTGTTGGGACAATACAAGGCAACAACTCACATTATGGAATGTTCCAGATGGAAGAAATCCCTACAGTTTTGGAAATTCTGTATAATATTCCCCATGGAGTGAAACTGTTGTTACCCTGCAGAACCTAGTTCCCAACATACACGCGCAGAATTGAACATTCACAAAGCTCTAAGTCTGGCTGTCGGCAAACCACGGGATTTAATAAAAACATTATTTATGACCACTTGCTACCGATTGGTTTCTTATTTTTCAAGCATCCTGTGATAAGTCCCATAATACAGCAAATTAAAAGGTGGATAGTTTTTCCTACTGACAAATATTCTAAACTCAATTTAAGACTCGAACAACAAACCAAGTGATCACTAACGTAGATTTTACACTATGAAGATGAAATTATATCTTGGCTGCAGGCAAAATCCTCCAGCATTTATAATGATCGTGTAGATGCACACGGACACTCAGACAAGAGAAGAATCTTCATCCCTGAAAGCAAGAAAGGTTCTCACTGAATTCATCACAAACTTCCAGTTTACCCACACAAATACCACAGACCGCTTTGTCTTATTGTCATTTATTCCAGCAAAGAACTCTCACCCTTTTAATAGCCACAATACACCCAGGTATTCCAGGTTGCCTACTATAAAGGAATAGCTAAGCTCCTTTCCCTGGCACCTGCCGTTTAATTATTAAAATCTCAAGAACTCCAGGCTTTAGGACTCAGATTTTGCACACGTGGGCCGGTAACGTAAATGTTAATAAACACAGCCTAAATGTCAGGAGCAGTTAAAAATGGGATTTCTAACACCAGACTGAAGGGAGATGTAGTAAGACGTAACTCAAGCTATGTTTAGTGCTGTATGAATTCAAACAAAGACGCGCCGCGAGAAAACCTCTATAGAATCAATTGCATCCGGGAGGCCGGAGCGGCGCGGTGGGACTTTTGAATTAAACATGGCCACGGCTAACGGCAGGAACTGGTCTCCCGAAGCAGCGACCGTACAAACGAGCAACCGGCCCAGCCTTCACCTCAGTCCAAGACCGCTATCGCTGCCTCCCCCCCGCCGCCGTTTCGTTTTTGCGGCGAGGAAAGCGAGCTTCTACGCCGTTATTTTGTCGAGCGAGCCCGGCGCGGCCCAAGGAGCGCGGAGCCGCTCACCTGAGTGGCGCCCAAACGAGCCCGCACTTCTTCGGCCAGGAAGGGCTCCATCCCGCGTCCCGCCGTACAAAAATAGCGGCTGCAGCGGCCAGCCTCGTCCGGCCTCTCCCGTTTCGCTCCGTCAGCCATTGCGGCCTTGTCGCGGGAACAGCCGGCGCCCGGGCCCCCAGTACGCGGACGCTTCCTCCGCCTCCCTCTCGGATCGCGGAGGGGACGCGGCGGAGAAGTTTGCCTCCTGCAGGCTGAAGCGATGCTTCCCAGATCGCCTTGTGCTTTTGGCGCCGGGCCTTCCCCCCTTTCCAACGGAGGGCGGCAAACTGTATTTGGGGATGCTGTGAGGGATTTAGCTTTTCTGCCTCTCCGCGTTTATTTATTTATTTTATTAATTTAATTTATATCCCGCCCTTCTCCCCAGGGACTCAGGGCGGCTTACAGGCACAATTAAAATACATAATATTTACACTTTAAAATATTGTTTAAAAAGATTAAATTAAGCCTGTTTAGAAATTTTAAGACTCCCATCTAAAACCCAAAAATTAAAAGCAGGAGAACCAGGACACAGCTACGATAGACCCACCTGATGAAATAGGTGGGTCTTCAAGGCACGGCGGAAGGTCGGAAGGTCGGTGATAGTACGAATTGCGGGGGGGAGCTCATTCCAGAGGGTGGGCGCTGCCACAGAGAAGGCTCTCCCCCTGGGGGTCGCCAGTCGGCATTGTCGGACTGGCGGCACCCTGAGGAGGCCCGCTCTGTGGGAGCGTGTGCTTTCAGACTTGCATGATTGATATCAACCTTCACAGGTAAACCAGGAAAAAAATAAGAGCAGATGAGCTAATTCTATTTACTGTAAGGCTACATTAACAGAATCTTGCAGGTCTGAAAGTGCAAATATCTTTCAATCTCTTTTACACACTGAAAATATAGGAAAGGTTCCTTCTGAGCCTCTTTCTTTACCCATTATGCAGCTGCCAACTGTGCCTTTTCTTATCTGGCCATTCCTTAGACAGCATCTCTTCCCCTATTTTTCAAGGTCTTGTTCACGCATCAATTGATTATCATGCTTATATATTACTATCTGATAGAAGGTACTAAAAGGTAAAACTCGTATTTATGATTTACAATTTGTTTTAATATTTTTTTATGGGAAACATAACAGTGAAACCAAAGAAGAATTATCACCAAATAAAATAAGGCAGAGTTCGGAATAATTTGAAGAAACACAGGATTATTTATATATACAATATCTTTAGTGAAAGATTTAAAATAAGATAATTTTTCACAACTAAATTTGAAGGAAGCAACAAGTAGGATAAGGTTAATAGATAGCATAATGAGAGTTTTATTTTCATTTCTGGGCACGTATATTTGCAGTTACTACAGATTCTGAAGCAACACCCCGTCGGGATGACAGATTTCAAAACTGATGGGAATTTTATTAAGAATCTAGTAAGAATTGAGATTTGCCAGATTCCATTTATTTGGACACAAATGCATTTTTATGAACTCTCCCAAGGAGATTGTCTAAAGAGTTTTATACTGAGTATCTAAATTACTTTATTCCCTCCTGAACAATGACAAAAGCCACTTTGTCCTTTTATGTATTATGTTAAAGTTTTTTGTCATGAGCAGGGTCTGTAAAATCTTTTTCTGTTTTATCATTTTGACAATTGATTTTTACTAAATCTTGTTGAACTTCACAATTTCTTTTTAAATTTTCAGTTCCAGAAAACAGCAAACATTTCTGAGCTATATAGAAGCAAACACCAGAGATTCATCTGCTATAAGGTAAGTCATGTATGTAGTAAGAAAGAAAATCCAAAGTATATTTCCTATAATCTCTGTTATCCTTAGTTATTCAGTGCCCGTTGTGTCTATGATCCAGGAATCGCCCTTTGGAAACTATTGAAACAATTAACCTTAGTAACTTGAGTTTTTTTTTAAATTCTTTGTCAGAAATATGCTATAAATTACTTTTTAATTGTTTAGTTTTCTTGACTATTTTCTATTGTTTAGTTTTCTAGACTATTGACTAGTTAGTTTATATATTGTAAAAGTGTCTCTGAAAAAACGTGCATTTTATATTGTCTATTGTAGCAGATCCAGCTTTTCTTGAACTGATTATTTTTATTATATCCCCTTTTCCTGAATATGAAAAGATCCAAAAATGGAGAATAGATATACATTTTTAAACTTACACATTGATTCAGGGATTGACAAGTCTTGTTTACAAAAATGTAGAATCTTAGCATCTAACAAGTTAATTTGTAAATCTAATAAATTTGTATTGCTTAATGAGCAAGAAGATTGATAGTAGATAGTATTATTACTTTGTTTTGTTCTAATGGTCAGTTGGCCTTAAGGACTAATTATTGTTAAATTTAAAATTGTACAAAGTACACAGAAGGTCTCTTTCATATAACACTTGCACCTAAAATGTATACAGAAAAATTCTTTGGAGGGAGATTTAGGGTACATAAAAAGAAATGGAATATATTCAGGTATTTTATGAAAATTGTTTTTAAAAAATCTGATGACATGCATAGGCTTGGATAGCTTTTGAAGGGTAGACTAGCAACCATATTTGGCCATTGTTTGGAAGCTAAGAAAGACTAGGCCAAATTAGTACTTGGATAAACATATAAACACCTCTACTGGACCAAACCAAGGCCTAGCAAGTTTGTATTTTGTTTTTGAACTTCATATTACCCCGACCCTGTTTATGGTATTATTGCTGTACCATTTTCTCCTGAATGATCTGGCCATCCATTAATCTATGGACAAATTTCATCTTAGCCCACAAAGCATCTCTGAAATATTTGCATCCTTTGAAACCAAATGCTGTTTAGTACCTATCAGTTCTTGCCCAGGTGTCAGTTTAAATACTCATTTTTAATAAAACACCATATTTCCATTTTGGTTCAAGGCCAATTCTCTCATTCAGAGTTTGTCTCATACCAAAATGTTCTCCAGTGCCAAAAAAAAAAAATCTAACTACTTACTAACCACCATCTCAGCTATTGACTTCGTAATGAGTTTTGTCAGTCAGGCTAGCCCTCTACATGGAATAGGTAACCTTTCTGCAAACTGCCTGGCCTTCAATCTGCTCCTAGAAAAATAGCTTCCAGGTCTGATCCTTTTTTATTTCTCAACATGATTGGTACCAGCCATTATCACATGTATTACTTCCTCCCCACTGCAGTCTAGTAGTTTATCTAGATAGCTCATAATGTCTGTAACATTTACACCAACCCTCATCACAAATCCATTTGTCTAAAACCTCTATCAACTAGCTAGTTACTTGATCAAGGAGTTGAAACTATAAGCCCCTTCTTCTCAGACTGTGTGTTCAATTGACAAGCAGGCACATCTCTTACTTAACTAAAAGAATATATAACCCTGCACAATTAATCAAATAAACCTCCTTAAATGCTACAGATCAATTCCCAAAACTTTTCAGCTATCTTTCCAAACTTCATTGTTACTGTAGATTCTTCTGTTTGATGCTTCTTTCCCAAGACCATCAGGGAATACTAAATCTGTATGCTAGGTTTGGAACTAAAAAAAAACAGATAGCAGAAGACAGCAATGTCAAACAAGCTACTTCCATACTGTTGTTTAGAAAACAGCATTGTATTGAGTTTGTAGTCATTAGAAAAAATAGCTTATCTCAAGGATTTTATCTTTTTAAACAAGGTTTGGAATCAACAGTTGGCATGAAGGATGCTATCATCTATTTTGAGAGATTTGTTTGTTTGTAGAGGACTTTTTTGTTGGTTTAATACTCACTAAAAAGCCGCAATGAAGTGGCACCCCATCCCATCATTAATGCTCCTGTTACAAAAGACCAGAATGATTAAATGCTTCATGTACTCCATGAAATCACAACAAAAGAGCTGCTCTGAACTTGCATTTCAACATTGTAGAGGACAGAGTTTGCACTCCGGTGTTTTAGCAACTATTTCATCAGTGCCATTCACATACTTCAGAACTGATAGATAGGGCTTTTTATTTCTAATAGTCATGTGGGTTATAAGCGGTCCCAGGATCAGAACCAAGACTCCATGTTCAGTGAATGCTGGCCCTTATGTTTCCATAACAGATCCATTTATGTAGACATTTTATCATGTTATCATGTTTAGACAATAATTCATAAATCAAGCCCAAATCTGAATAATAAGATTCATTCAAATTGGTAGGATCATGATGGTAATTCCAAAACATTGAGAGGGGGAGAGGAAAAAACTTAAATGGTGAACAGCGAACAGATCACTGAAGATATATGGGAAACAGTTCATTGTTGTATTATATGGACAATTTCCTTGTGTGTTTGAACCCAATTAGAGTTTCAGTTTGAAACCAGAATAATTGGAGAGTTATAATAACTTTCAGATATTTCAAGTAGCACCCATTCCTCTCCTCCCCTCTTAAGAAAATTAAGATACTGGCTAAAAGCGTCCTTGATCATACATCTTTATATATATATATTCACTAGAAATAGGTATGGAATTTAATGTATTTGCTGAACTGGATTTATTTATTATTAAAATAATTTACTTTGGTGATTTCGCAAAATATTAATTTCTTAATATTAGGCTATTTTATACTGCTGCTTTACCCTTTGGTGCTTCCTTGAGTACTTCATAGCAGGTCAAAGGCTGCAGCATCTGTTGAGAGTAGATTTATCTGATGTGAGGGCCAGTTAGTTGCTAAGCAACTTTTCGATTTAGCAGCATTGAATGCAAAGCAGTTACTTTTTAATGCAAATAAGTATAAGGAGTGATAGGCGGTTGGCTGCTGCTGATGACACATACACAAATGAGTATCACACATAGTCGAAATGATTTTCAGTTCCTGAATCACAAATCACATATTCACATTTGTGGTGAGTGTTCTGAATAAAGGAACTGGCTTCTGTGATAAAACATACGACAGTATATGAAAATTGAGGAAACATATAGCTTCTCTGCTTTCACTTGGAACTTATGCTTCTCCATCCTTGAAACAATTTCTCTTGCGAAAGGTTGTGAATAAAGAAGCATTATCTCTAGGCACTCCTCTCACGTTAAAAAGATCTGAGGCTGCAAAAATGTATAACTCCAGATTCAGAAAGAAGAGTCCTAGAATTTTGTTTTCTGATATTTTCAATACTTTCTAATGGACTGTGTGTGATATAAGTGGGGTTTTTTGTAGCATTATTTGCAAATGAACTTGAAAAATAATAAGTAGGAAATTCTTACTCCTTAAAATTAAGAAGGAAAAAGACCCAAACACGTGATGCCACTATTCAGCCAGATAACAAATATCCACAGAAATAATTGGGAAAGTTTTTTTACATAATTCAGTATAATATAGCAGTTTTTTGACATCAAAAATACTTAATTTCAAATATATGTTTTTTAAGAAATATCTATGGGAAAATGTAGATTCTTTATAAAAAGCAAAATAGGATCAGGTGAAAAGTGAGTAAAGGTTATTTAAGCAGTATTTACTTATTGATTGGAAGAACAAAGTCCTAGTTAGCCTTGCTCTTCAGCTTATGCTCAGTTTATTTCCCTTTTTAAAACCAGTAGAAAAAATATTGTACATAGGCCATTATCATCACTGGCTAATGAATGATGTGTGTATGTATGTGTGTTCTTTCCTGTTCTGTAGTGCCACAGAAATGTCCTTCTAGATTCTGATCACTGTAATAACTAATTTCAAGGAGTCATTAGTGAGGGTTCAAACAATATCCTATAATGAGTATGTTGTGAAAAAATTGACATAGTTTATTTCTGTGATTCATATTCATATGGAAATAATAGGTTGAAAAAAACATCGCCATTTTCTTGTACTGTACAAAATCATTGCAAGCACTGTTATTATTTTGCTTAACAAATCTTGGATGGACCTTTTAAAATATTTTAATTCAGATACCATTCATCTACAAAATTGTGGATCCAGGTTGTTACATAGTAACTCTAGCGTACCAAAAGTGTGTTTAGGACTGCTTAAGACTTGTATTAGCAGACATCAGAATCAGAATCAGAATTTTATTTTGCCAAGTGTGTCAGAACACACAAGGAATTTGTCTTCTGTGAGCATGCTCAATATCTACATACATACATAAACAACTCTGATTACAACAAGGATACAATCAAAGATACATTCATAGATAATTTGAGTATATAAGCATAATCACGATCATTTATATATATACCGTATTTTTCACACCATAAGGCACACCGGACCATAAGATGCAGGGCGCCCTGAGGCACCCCGCGGTTGCACGGAAATCACTCCGCGGGACACCAAGAATGCTCCAATTCAGGCAGCAGGGCGATCTTTTGGCTTTGAAGCGTCCGGCAGAACGATCTCCATGCACCCGGATATCGCTCCGTGGGACGCTCCAAAGCCGAAGAATCGCCCTGCTGCCTGAATTGGAGCGTTCATGGCGCCCCACGGCGCGATCTCCCATGCCTTTTGGGAGTATTCGCTCCATAAGACGCATATACTTCCCCCCTTTTTGGGGGGGTGCGTCTTCTGGTGCGAAAAATACGGTAGATATATATATATATGTCATTGCATATATAGGCATAATCAATTGTGTATATAAGCATAATATATATTTATAGTCATAAAGTACGTATAAGCTGCAATTGACAAACCACAATCTCAATCATGAACACAATTCGCAATCATAAGTACATTCATCATGTCATTATGTATAAAGTGTGGATATCATGTCACAAAAACTCATTTCATCCTGTCACAAAGACACCCTCTGCATTAACACTGTCATGTAAGTTAGCTGTTTAGTAGATTGATGACATGAGGGAAGAAACTTGTCTAGTTGTTTTGGTTTACAATGACCTATAGCGGCATCCAGAGGGTAGAAATTGAAACAGATTATGTCCAGGGTGTGAGACATCCATCGATCTTTTTGGGTCATTCTTCAATGAAGGAGAGTAGCGATTATCTTTTCCGTAGTTCTAATTATTTTTTGAAGTCTATGTTTAACTTGTTGTATTGCCAAACCAGACAGTTATTGAGGTGCAGATTACGGACTCAATGATTCCTTTGTAGAACTGTGTCAGCAGTTCCTTGGGTAGTCTGAGCTTTTTGAGTTGTCTCAGGAAGAACAACGTGATTGATGGAAAGAAGTAGCATTTGAAACAGTCAATATCTGTACAGTACATATATCTGTACAGAAGTACAGGTAGACCTTGACTTACAACCTCAGTTGACCCCACAATTTTCATTGCTAAGCAAGGAAGCTGTCAAATGAGTTTCGCTCCATCTTGCAACCTTTCTTGCCATAATTGTTAAGAGAACCGCTGCCATTGTGAGGTGAATCCTGCAGTTGTTGAGTGAATTCAGCTTCCCCCATTGAACTTTGCTTGTCAAAAGTCAGCTGGGAAGGTTATACACGGTGATCAGGTGACCCTGGAGCTATGCAACTATCATAAAGACATGCCAGTTGCCAAGTCCTTGAATTCTGATCATGTGACCATAAGGATGCAGCAATGGTCATAAGTGTGGAAACCAGTTATGTCACTTTTTTCAGTGTTTTTATAACTCAAAGAGTCCCTAAATGAATGGTTGTAAGTTGAGGACAACATATAATTGAAATTCAGTAGAAATGAACTCCTACATCTTTTTAAAAAAGTGTCTCAGAGATATACCTTATTAGTACATACTGTTAAGAGAGTAAGGCAGTGATGGCGAACCTTTTAGAGACCAAGTGCCCCAAATGCAACCCAGAAGCCACTTATTTATTGCAAAGTGCCAAAACAGCAACACGCCCCCTCCCTGTAGCCATTGGCAAACCCCCATGCCCGTTGGCGACTCTCCCAGACCTTATGTCTGTCGGTGCCCCATCATGCCCCCCCCCATGCCTGGAAGCATCCCCCAGCTTCTGCGGCCCACTGTGAGCTATGCTCCCTTCCAGCCTAGCTCTTCTCCTCTCTCACCTTCACCACAGACTCCGTGCCTCATTTGAGCCGCCTGCCTTTGTGAGAAACATTTGGGATATTCATTCAAATGGTAACTGTACAGCTTAGCATTTTTGGAAGCAACTCACCACTCATAAAATTGCTCAAGGATATTACACATTATGGAAAAAAGACACAAAGGAGCATAAAGGAGAAAGCACGCTTAAATACACACTTTCGTGGTTATGAAAAATGTGCAGGTCAGCAAAAATCCATATAAAACAGCCACCTCAGAGAAAAAGGGTCCCAAAGGGCCTGTGCTTTTTTCAAGCACGCTTTCCTTAGGGCACAAGTTTTCAAACTGGGGTCCGTGGACCCCTTGAGGTCCGTGGCAAGTTGCCTGAGGGGTCCACAGACAGACCAAGAAAAATTTGGAAAAAGTAATAGACATGAATTGTCGATGAGTCATGAGTTGAATTTGTGGGAATGGGGTCCGTTATGTAGCAGCGACATGTTTTGGGGTCCGCAGCTTGAAAAAGATTGAAAACCTCTGGCTTAGGCAACTACCTAAACCTATGTAGCAACGAGACAAAATAAACTGACAAACGTAAAGGAGGGCATCCATTCTCGCTTGGCCACTTAACTCATTCCTTAACTCTCTTCTCAGCAACTTTCTCAAAAGCGAAAGACCTCTGACTTATTGCTGATGCCTACACACCAGAACCACAAGTCAACTAATGTACAGCACTTAATAAGAGCTAATGGAATTCAAGATGGGTTGAACTTAGATCACTTGTGGGAATGTACGAGGGCCATTCGGTAAAAAACACCTTCCATTTGGTTATCCATGGCGGACACTCGTGGATACAGAACTTTTATTATGAACATTAGAATACTACAGCATTGCATTACTTTTCTGACATCATCGCCATTCAAATTGAGGTACTAGTCGTAACGTCTTAGAAGGTTTGAAACTTCTTCTGCAAAGAAATCTCCCTCTTGGGAATGAAGCCACCTGGAACAGCATCGTCATCGTCAAAACGGTGCAATGCATCAGGGCATGCTGACTTCCAGTGTGGTGTTGTTTCACGATAATGCTCGCTCACACACAACTAGATGCAACCAAGAACTTTTGGAGCAGTTCCGTTGGGATGTTTTTGATCTTCTCCTTGATAGTCCAGATTTGGTGCCGAGTGACTCCCCCCTCTTCTGACTTCATTCTCTGGAGGGAGATCTCTTTGCAGAAGGAATTTCAAACCTTGTAAGACGTTATGACAAGGGCCTCGATTTGAACGGCGATGATGTCAAAAAGTAACGTTGTAGTTTTCTAATGTGTATCATGAAAGTTCTGTATTTGCGAGTGTCTGTCATGGATAACTCAACGGAGGTTTTTCCCCCCGAATTGCCCTCGTAGATTTTCCCTATATTCACAGACAGACTGAAAGGTCAGGAGGAGGCCTGCTTTAACATGGAATATTGTGCTGTTTAGTTTGGACATATATGTAGTCCTTGACTTACAATCACAACTGAGTCCAAAATCTCTGTTGCTAAGTGAGACATTTTGTGAGTTTTACAACCTTTTTTGCCTCAGTTGTTAAGTGAATCAAAAAGTTATGTTGTGTAGTTTTCTAATAAACTAAAATAAAAGTTCTGTATCTGCGAGTGTCTGTCACTGATAACCAAATGGAGATTTTTCCCCCCGAATACCCCTTGTAACATCTCCAGGCTGATTTCTCTCTTGACTCTGCCCCCCTCCAAGCTCTGTGTGTCCTCCTACATCAGATGTACTATGGTAGCTCATATTAGCTCATTCTTTGACCACCTTCTGCTGGTGCTAAATTCTGAATTGGTAAATAAAAGAAGGAATTCTTCTCTGGTTGGGTCTATCTAGGAAGGCTGCGGGCCTCAGACCTGCGTATGTGATTTGGTTTGGGAAGTGAGAAGATACCTTCCAAAAATCACAGCCAGAATTCTTCTGCAGAGTGGCCTCAAATTATCAGCTATGCCTCTAAAAATAATGTCTAGAAAGACTTTTGGATTTATCAATTACTGCTTCTAAGCTGTAAATTACCTATTTTGAGAGCATAATTTGTCTGTAATGTATGTTTTAACAGTGTGATTTGTTTCTTGTTTGTAATTAATGCCAAGCTTTGAAGCTAAAATTGCATGACAAATCATTATGGGCAAAGCCATTAGCTTGGAAATGACTGCTTAAGATTTGTAATATATTGTAACATCACTTCGTGCTTAAATGCCAGACATACCACACTAGTCTTAATAGTAGAGAGAGTCTCTCTCTCTCTCTCTCTCCCCCTCCCTCTTTCCTCCCTTCCTTCCTCCTGCTTTCTAATAAAAACTTTTCCATCATGGAAGGCTGTTCAGATCTACTTTCCTTCTATCTTTAGAAAGAAGAGAATTCTAAGGTGCATTGGCTTTTATTTCAACATAGCTTTATTCTTCTACATAGAATACAAATATATAAATAAACTGCCATCTGACCCAGGCATTCGATATGTCCTATTCCCAAAAATGTGGGCAATGAGTGATCAAACTGAAAAAAAGTAGGAAGTCAGCTACGAAAGGACATCGGTCAATTAAATGGCTTGGGGAAATCATCCATTTATTTATTTGCTTGTTTAAAAATGAATGCAATGCTACCTCTCATTTTGTAACTTACAATGAAGGGCTTATAAATTTAAACTTCACTGAAAAACAAGCATCGCAGTAAGCTAGAAGGCAAAAAAGTAAAAAGATATATTTTAAATATTAAATATTCAGAGCCAGTTTGGTCGAGTCACTGAAGAATCTAAAACTTCTCTAGTCATAATAATCTAGTCCACATTAACTTCAAGAATGTTCAAGTCATAGAAGTAACATTGGAAAGATGCTTACTAGAATCATTGTAGTTTATAATTTGTAGTTATGAAAACATTTAAAGTCAACATTGGGGGGGGGAAATCTTTCTGGAGTGCTTAATTTTCAGACCATTAAAAATATGAAGACTTGCTAAGGAAAATGTCTTATTTAATAAATATCCACCTCAGGGGAGAAATCTTAGGTCTTTTATATTTCAAGAAACATATTTGCACTTATATAAGTGTATGTGAAGCAACTACAAATAGAAAACCTGTTAGGGTTATGCAGGTGGTAATCCCTTTAAGAACCCCTACACGTTGGTTTACAAATTGCAAGCTGAGCCACACCTATCTTAATTAGCCCAGGACCCTGAGCATATAAACCAGCAGGGCTTAAGTCATTCTCTCTTGCTTTGGTGATCCCTGCTGTGTGGTATACGTCTTTGATC
>JANHFO010009954.1:0-10332 GCA_032468095.1 Pareas carinatus | reverse complement strand
CCTTTATTGTATTTTATGGCTGTTCACCGCCCTGAGTCCCTTCGGGGAAAAGGGCGGTATATAAATCTAATAAATAATAAATAAAATAATAATATGTACAATTAGATATCATTAGTATACCGATAATACCTCATGCACGTGGATGGATAAGCTCACATGCATGTTAAATAGGAGAGTCGAACCCTGGGCCACCTCACATTACAGGAGCTTAGGATGACAGTTCTCTTCCGCAACCACCACGGATAGGAATCAGCCCTGGAGGAAGGAGTTGAACCAGCATAAGTTCATACACCTCACCTGATCCAGAATGACCAAAAGCCGCAGAGAGACCAAGTAGGGCAAGAATGGATACATCCTCACCAGAGTTTATCCAAAACAGCAGCTAGTGCTGTTTCCATTCAATACTTAGGCCTGAATCTTGACTCAAAGAAATCCAGATAATTCTGCTTTATTGCCTTCCTTCCCCACCGATTTTTTAAAAGTCTGTTGCTGTTATTTGATCAAAACCTCATGACTAAATTAATTTAAAGGGAAAAGCAGAGTTGTCAGAATTGTTTAAAGTAAAAAAATATATCATAGTATATTTAGTCTAATATATCATAGTTAAAGTTTTTCAGTCATTGGCTGGTTTTTATTTGTCCATTAACAAAGGTAGGCAGTAGTTAATGAACCTTTCCCAAAATGAACAAAATTAAGATCTTCCTTTTCTCCTTCCAATTTGAATTATTTTCTGCCTGGTATATATTTTGCATTTGTGTTCTGCGGTGACCTCTGTAGTAATATTGCATGCATTTTAAAGTGTATTCTGAGTGAAATATGTCTATAAGAAATATGTGTTTGATATTTATTCAGAAGAACAGCTCTGCTGGTGTCACAGTTTTAAATAGATCATGCTTTGAGATGGTTTTTAACAGCAAAAACTTGATTTTGGGGTTTTGTTTTACAAATAAATGACCATTAGAAAACAGTCCTTTTTTCAATGAAGATAATTGTTGATTAAAAGAAGAATACATCATATTCGTTACATCAAAGGGCCATTTAGCTCTAGACATTTCTGTTACTTCAGTTATAATTTCATATATGAAATTAAAATAGGTTATAGTTGATCTGTTTGGAGAAGATATCTTGTTTTTTAGGCATGGGGGGGTTGGGTGTGAACAAAAGAGGGAGATTTATGTGCTTTCTATACTGTGTCATTTTCTTGACTAGGGCGATTCAAAATCCAATTTCATGGAGTAATATTTTCTGCTTCTGTAATATACCTGCAGTATTTGTATGCTCCTATTGTAATATAAAAACATTTTAGCTACAATATAATACCCCTGGGTTGTCAGTCCAACAAAAGCTCTATTCATTTTGCAAATTGAAATATAATTTCCATGATCTTTTACTCTATAGAACAGTCAATATTCTGTGTTTCCATGGATCTTCATTCTTATATCTCTAATTTCTCCAGATTTTGACATATAGAAATGTTTTCAAAACTTTTTTAAAAATTTCTGGCATAATATCTTATTGTAGATCAGATTAATTTACAATGATCGAATGAAAAGTAATGCATCCAAAATTATAAATCACTCACAGATAACAGAACTGAAGCTTTGACGTGTTCTTTAGAAACTGCTCCTTCATTTAAATTTGTGAAAAGCTGCTGCAAAAGAAGTTGTGTTGCTATTGTCCATGAAATGGAAACCTGGGTATTTATCATTGGGTTTCTCACAAGGTGCCATGCTTGAATTAATAGTCCATGATCCAATTAAAATTTACTACCAAATGTAGGTTATTTATGGTGATAACTGTGTTAATGTGATTACTATGTAGCTTTTGATTCAAACATATAAAAATGGCAGGGCAGTAATAGTTTATTTGTTAGATCAGGAAGAAATGGGACGCCTGTGGTAACAACTGATGAGTTTCACCTGAGAAAAGTTGGTGAACTGTTTAAGAATAATTGGGGTATCATTCACAAGGAAATTGCTGTCAAATGTAACATTTGAAAGGAATATGTTGGTTACAATATTGATGTACTTCCGTATAAGAAAGTTTGAGCAAGATGGATTTTTCACATGAGGATGGTAGAGATGAAAGCTTCAAGAGTTGACATTTGCCAGCAGCTGTTGTCACACTAGGAGAATAAAGGGCAAGAATTTCTTCATAGCATTGTGATAATGGCAAAAGGTGAGCTAATCATTATGATCCAGAAACGAAGCATCAGTCCATGGAATATTATACAATGCTTCATCTGTAGGAAAGTGGAGGTAGGATGGAGAATCAGAATCCAGACTTCAGCGGGAAAACTCATATTTCACTTTTTGGGATGCAGGTGATATTATTCATATGATTCCTGGCAGTGCTCTCAATTCCATTCACAGTACAACCCTAAAACTTTGAAACAATGATTAAGTAACTTTATAAAGCACAAGATGCAAATGAAAATGCTCATCTCAAGAATCATTGAGGTAATTGCAAACTTTGATCTTCATTTAAACTGGTGACAGTTTCTTCCATCTGTTCCTCAATTAAAGCAATACATTTTTGGATGTTTCTGTGAATTTGTGTCAATAGTAAAATACAGGTAACCGAAAGGTCATTTGAAGGATTGTTTCCTATTTCATCTAGAAATATCCATATTTTAAACTAAAATTATTGGGGTAGAAGTATTACTTTTCATTCATCACTTATCTTTAGCTTTCTTACATAATGTTAGTTTCTAAGAAGTTATATAAGATATTATAATTTTTGCTCGGCAACAGATTTTAGATTTTTAGAACATTAATAAACATTTTATTAGAGATACCTTACAATAAGAAAGAGTAGGAAGTAAACCTAAACATTCACCAGCACTGATGCTGTTACCATGTACCAAGGACACCACAAAATAAATTATAAGCTAAGAGACAAATGTCCACATTAATGCAGTATATTCTTCTGATTCATCTCAACTTCAAAGAATCGAGAACTTTTGTTTTTTTACTCATATTTTAATGGGATTTTTGTTTTTAGCTTATGATTTGTAATTTTACAAGATGTATAAAAAGATCAGAGATAGATATAAATCAATTCAGTAATACAATTGTTATCTATTGTCATTGTAGACATATAAGGAAATATTTGATTTAGCATTGTACAACAAGTGCTTGTGAACAATGCAAATCAATTGAATAAGGTATTATATTTTCCAGAAATATGTTTGAACTGGAGACCAGAACACAATTGCAGAAATTTGTTTTGTGGTCTAGAATAGAAAAATTTATAGAGGATGGAGTTACAAGCTCCATCATGTAATTTATTGTTTTATTTGCTAAGGTAAGATAAAACTAACTAAATATAGTCCTCAGTTACACAATAGGACATGGCACACATTTGATTGATAGGGTTAACATTATTGATGGTTTCATTCATTGGAATGAATTGGAATATGTAATAAGCAAATACTTTAATCCTTTAGATTAAACAAAATAGTCTAAGAATTGTTACAACTTTTAAGACCTCTAAAAAATTAGTTTCCAGCAGTTTTGTTAATTCTTCTCAGCCAGGTCTTAATTCCTGCTTTTACTTATCTTCTTAGTGCTTGTTACATTGAGTATGTCAGAGAAATCCTAGTGCTTGATTTCCTTTTTAGCTAAACTATCAAAACTGTTTTATGCAAATTATATCTATAGTTTAGGGCCTTGAACTGGATCGCTACAGATTTTATGAAAAGGCATTATATATACTGAGCAGTTGTATAGATTAACAATCAATAATGCCTTTGCTCTAGCTATCCAGCTAAAGCATTTAATTTCTCTTCAGAAAGTTAAAAGAAGATTTTTAAATTAATTGTGTCAGAGAAATCCTAGTGCTTGATTGCATTTTAGCTGAGCTAACAAAACTGTTTTATGCAAATTATATCTATAGTTTAGGGTCCTGAGTTGGATAGCTACAGATTTTATGAAAAGGCATTATATATACTGAGCAGTTGTATAGATTAACAACCAATAATGTCTATGTTCTAGCTATCCAGCTAAAGCATTTAATTTTGTCTTCAGGAAGTTAAGAGAAGATATTTAAATTAATCTTACCAGTTGCCCAAGATCATGTATCATTTTACAAATTAAACAACATTTCAACAATATTAACCAATTGGAAAAGTCCTTTTAGATCCATTTGGAAATAAATATATGAATTAATTGAGAGACTTGTGTTCTGTTAGTTTGAATAAAATTTTGTCCTGAATTACAATAATTGGATTGGGTCTGACCTACTTTTAATGATATCTGGACATTATAGAATCACCAAGGCACAAAATAACTTGAAGGTCATGTATTTCTGTCATTTGTTCTATGTACAAATTACAGCATTACAAATTATTATACATTTTATCTTTAGACAGATGGAAGAACGTATCATTTCTCAAGACAGATATTCCATTGTCAAGCAATTTCTTCTGTTGGTAGTTTTTGCCTACTGTTAAATTGAAATATGCTTCTATCTAATTTCCATTCATTGATTCTAATTTTGGTATCTTGAAATAGAATCATACTATTTCAGTATCCATATGGCTTTTTTTTTATCGATGTTATGTTTTAATTTTTCTTTTTCTGAGTAAGTAAATGTACTCAATTCCCTCTTTATTTTTGTATTATTTATCATTTCATTTTCTGTATTTTTCCAACCTAGAACATCCCAAATAGAAATACTTTTTTGATGTCATAAATATCTTTGAAATACAATATTGCCTCCTATTATGCTCTAGTGTCTTTTAACTACTGAAAAATTACAATTAGTAAGTTGTGCATTTTTATATAACAATATATTTATCCCAATAACCAGCTAGGAAGAAAATTCTGTCAAGCAGCTAACCAGCTACTGTAAATGGAAATAAGGGCCTAAATTCACCACTGTTTTTTATAAAAGTAAGCAGAATGAGATAGTTAGGAACTGAAGAATTTTATAACTTTTACAATAACTTATACAAGTCAAGAACAGTCAAATAAGAATCTTGTGATTCGCAGACAGATATATTTTCCTTTGGCTCTTTTTCTTCATACAGGTTGTCATTGTAACTATGTGTGGTTTACACATGCTACAGCATGGTAAGGATTTGGGATATATGAATTTGTGGCATGTGTAATATAGTCAAAGTATACTTGAATATGTAGATGTAGTATTGTGTGATATAACTTGAGGTCTGATCTGTCTTGAGTTATATATTCCAGTCAGCAAGAATTGTAAAATCAAAGAAATGTTACGTGTGTATCTATTCTTAAGTGATTTAGATTTTTCTTTTAAGAAACTATGTAAGATGCTACATGAAAAGTAGAACATAAGAAACCCAAAGATAAATGTTCTTCCCTCTAAAATTAAACCTCAGAAGGAAGCTCATAGGAAGAAAAGAAAAGACTTTATCAGGCTAGAACTGGACATGTAACTTTCCTTATTGGTGATCTTTTTTTAAAAAAAGAAGAATATTAGTACAGTATGTGAGCTCCTTTCTACATGCAATCAGTGATGGTAAAATTCAAAAACAAATTCATTACCTTGATAATAAGACTTCAGGTGGTAGATTATCTTTATAGACGTTTTTCAAATATAAGATCAAATTTTTTATTTCTCACTTTTCAAAGATTCAGATTTCATCTATTTTCCTTTTCCCAAGCTACGATAGGTTTTAATGCTGAAAAACAACCATATCTCTTTTCAGAAATATAGACTTTGTGTTAAAATTGGGTTCATGGTCATGACTAATGTTTTCAGTGCAATTTTTCTAAATTTCACCTGTATCTTTCAAAAGCCCATCATTGAAAACATGCTTATTGATTAAATGAACTAACTAGATTGCATATATACCACTACAAAACAAATGAATTAAAAACACACAAGCCCAAAGTGTTACAAAGTGTTAGGATTTTCCTCGTAAATTAAAATAAAAAGCAGGTGACTTTTCCAAATGTAATAACAAATTCTTAGATGAGGGTCTCACAGATACATAGCTTCTAGATTCTCTGATTATATGTGGAATTGCTTAATTAGTTCCATTAAAAGTCAGTTCATGCTTAGATTTTCTTGCTGTATATTTGCTCCTTTTTCTCTAATTATACCATTCTTGTGTTCATTATATTATCTTAGCTTGTTTGTCAATACCTGTTGCAGATGGGAGGCAAACTTTTCATCTGAAACAGAATTTCCAAAACGAGTATGAATGGAAGCAGAGGACCACATACAATGCAGCATGCTTTACATCTAATGTGACATTTATTTGATGGCAGAAGAAAATTGATTCAAGTCCCACCAGACCTTTGCCATCATGTTTTATGTATTTATCCAGCAGTAGTGGATCATAATGTCCCTTGACAAAACCTATTATTCTGTCAGCTATAAAGCAATAGAAAGTGTTCATAGTCTTAAAATGTGCATTTTTAAAATCTGTTCTGAGACATGAACATAGGGGATTACATAAAGTGTCTGCCCATAGATATTTCTGAGGAACTAGGTAAACATGTCTTAGAAATAAATTAGAATTGTTTTAATGCTCTTTTAATTCTGTCTTTGCAAACAAAAAAATTAATCACTTTGGTACTAAAATAGTTTTGCCCATTTCCTATGCAAGTTCATATGGGCTTACCACGGAGGCAGAGGTGATGATTTAAAAAAGGGAATATATTTACACTGTTTTCTTTTTTAAAAAAAAAAAACATCCCTTTAAATCTTTAAACTGCTGCCTTGTATAGAGAGCTTTGCTATCCAGTAATGTTAACTGCTTATTTGTTTATTTATTTATTTATGCATGAAGTGACAGAAGGAAGTGTTGGACTTCCTGAGCAAAAAATAGAAAGAGGTCTTACACCTCAGCTCCTATCTAGCCTGTGGCATTGGCCATCCACCCTGTGTTCCTCATTCCCAGCCTTGGCTCTGCTGCTTGCAAGTACTTCTGCCACCACTTATTTCTAGAGAAGGAACATGTTCTGACCTCATTTCTCTTAATGAGAGGGAAGGAGGGAACCTCTCAGAGTTTAAGTATTACCTGCCAATAAAGTGACACGAAGTTCCACTCAACTAGGCAATATCAAGGAAGTAAAATCTACACGATAGAGACAATAAGGTGACTTTAATGCTATTCTATGGATAAAATGTTTCATTTATAGTGAGTTCATTAATTGGTTTATTCAAAAAGCTTTATCCGAGGTTTCTTGAGATAAACTGCCAAAGGATTCAACTTTTCTTTTCTGATTTTTTTACATTGATGTTCCCTTCCCTTCCTTTCCCAGTCTCTTCATAATCAATTATAGTAATTATAATAAAAATTTCCATCTGTCAATTACAAAAGGCCGCACATTGCTTAGATATGCAATAATACTATGCCAATACATTATGATATCCTAGGTTACTGGGAAGAACTTGATAAGTATGAAAGCCAACACCAACTAAAGAACAGGCAGCTATGGTTTCACACAGTTTTATATACAGTATAATAATAACAGTAATACTCTTTAGTATTATCTCCCGACCCTTTCATTTTGAGACATGCTGCTAGGGAAAAAGAATCTCTTCATGCTAAAGAGGAAGCAAACAGATGCAAAAAATACAGTTTAAAATAAGTTAGCCTTCCTTTTGTCTTTAGGTAATCACAAGCATTACCTTATGGAAGTGGATAAAATAAGGCCTAATCAGTGGCTTAAACAGCAGTCTTCCATAAAACGCTGAATATTAATCCGCAGTTTAAGCTTAAATCTTAAGATGGAACAAAAGTACCAAAATGAGTTTGTTTTGCACAAGTCCAATAACCTTCAGATGCAAACATTATAATAAATTATTGTCAGACACAAATAGAGACAATGACTCAGACCATACAATAAACTATATAATACTTATGGTTCATTCTAATTTGATGGTCCCTATTACACCATGATTTAATATTTATCATAATATACCGTGCTTCTTGTAGATGTTCAACTTTCATTGAGCTTTATTTCTTTGCTTTCCTAGAGACTTCTGAGCTAATCCAGAACTCACTTTCTCACTTCCAGGTGCCAAAGAAATCTCTTTTACCACTGTTTACCATAAATCCAAACAATTTTACCTTCATGTGATCCTAGACAACTGTTCTCCACTTTTCACAGTTCAATCCCTTCCTGTAGGCTTCATATATCCCAGTTTGGGTTCCTTACATTTCCTGCTCTTTTTCTAGCCATGTCTTCCAGCAATCTCTTAATTTATTTGGTCAGCCCTTCAAGGTAGATCAGATTAGGAAACCAAAGGTTGGCCAAGATTGCTTTTGTTAGTAGTAGAGTAATAGATCTTGAAAATCTGAATGTGCATCCTCCTCTTCCCTCCATTCCTTTATTTTTGTGAACACTAGAGAAGAGCTAGCCTGAGACTTTTTCTCAAGTGACAGTTCTGCTTAGACAATTGTTTTGGCAGAAGATTTTACTCGGTCCCTCAAGCTCATTCTATCTGTTCACTGTTTAATTTCATTCATTCATTCATTCATTCATTCATTCATTCATTCATTCATTCGTTTTATTTTTATGCCACCCATCTCACTATCAAGCAACTTCAGGTGGCTGACAATATCGTAAAATAGCAATATAAAACAATAAGAAATAGTAAAATCATTAAAATATTGAGGATTAAATGTTAAAACGTTACAATTAACAACAAATTGAATACAAAGGAACCACTCTACTTTTCATACTCTTTTCTTCACTTCTTACAAGACATTTTAAACAGAAAAGGTAGACTTGCCCAGATAAGTCACCCCCTTTTTTTTTTGCTCCACTTTGAGGTCTGAATTTAAAGGATTTAACTTTTGTTCTTGATAGCCGAAGAGGAGGAGTTGTGAGTCATCCATTATCTGGCATGTTCTACTCAGAAAGCAAAAGTGTGGATTCCTTGCTGGGAAATCTGTCTATGATGCATCTGGTATAAGAAGGACAGACCGTTGCTTTTATGCAACAAATTTTGGAGGTGAACAGGAGTTGCTGATGCACTGCATGATATATAAGATCTTTCTGCAAAGACACTGCCAATAAATGAAAAATGAAACATGGCAAACAGAAGCAGCAAAATTATTTTAGAAAACATTTAAACAATCATAAAAAATTTGGAAATAAGGCAGCGTATTGAAAAGAGCAACAGTTAGAACCTTTATTTATTTATTACATTTGTCCATAGAATATGCATATATAATAAATTAAATAAAAAACAACCACAGTAAGACAAAACGAAAAGAATTATGTGGCAATAATCACAACTCAAACACTTCCTAGAAAACTCAGTTTTGAGCAACTTAATAAATCATCCTCTTTTAATGAAATAGAAGATTATTGTATTTCATCAGTTAGGTGTAACAACTGAGAAGCAACCCTGCACAATTCTCTATCCTATTTACTCTGCAAAATTAGGGGAAGACTAAGTGGCTCTCCTCAGACATAGACAGTTTGGGGAGGATAATCCTGATGCTATTTCAGAGCCAATCCATGTATGAATTAATGGTGAAAAACAGCCGATTGAACTGCACCCCACCACTACTGGGAAACAAGTGCAAAGCCCACAGCGTAGATGTAATGTCCTACGTTTGGTGTGTACCTATCAACAGTCAGGCCACTTCATTCGGAAATAGTTGACATTTCCTGCTGATTCAGTTTAACATACAGGCATTTACATCTATCTATGTCAGGGACAGAGTCATTTCACAGTTTAGGAATAACACAAGAACATATCCTTTTCTATATTCCCAATAGATATAGGTTTTTTTTCATACAGAAGGCTTTATCCTGCCGATCTTAGTAACCAGACAGACAGGTTCATAATAGGAAAACCTATTGTGGTCATGTCTAAATGAGAATCTTATATGAATATTGACTGAATTGCATTGTATCACCCCATAAGAAAAGCGGTATGGATACATGCCATTTTATAAAATAATACAATTTTGATCTACCTCTGAATGTCCTATAATTTATATACTTTGTTTAGGTAACTGGTAATAATTGAAACCTATGGAATGTTTGACTTACCTTTTTATAAGTACTCAAAAGTTTGGAATACCTGCACTTGCTTCATCATTAGAACAGGACAGAGATTGAACCCCAACAAAAAAACCTACAGTAAATAAGAAGCCAAATGTTCTCCTGATCTGTCTTAGCTTTATTTGGAAATGTCAGTATCTTCATGAGTAAAACGAAGTATGAGTTTTTTTCTGTTATTTTTATCTGTCAATCTATAAATATATTAAAATTTATTTTAAAAGTTGTCAAACACAGAGTAGGGAAACTCAAATAATAATAATAATAATAATAATAATAATAATAATAATAATAATAATAATAATAATAATAATAATAATAATAA
>JANHFO010009945.1:181934-193986 GCA_032468095.1 Pareas carinatus | reverse complement strand
TTTCTGGCTGTACACCGCCCCGAGTCCTTCGGGAGAGGGGCGGTATATAAATTTAAAAAATAAATAAATAAATAAATTCTTATCTGCAGTTTGATTTCCAAGCCGCAGCTCTGTTCTTCTCCAGACTTGTCTGTGGTTGATTCTGGCAGATCTTCAAGGGAGTTCCTCTGCTCTCCAACTCATCTTGGGTCATCGGACATCCCCCCCTCTTTTCGTCACTTCTACAGGGCGACTTTAGGTCCTGGAATGGACCCAATCTACCGAATGTCAAGCGGTTCGTCCAGGAGCTCCTGGACCTGCTGCCTGCAATTGCCATGTCGTACGCCAGATCTCTTTCCACCTTTTATTGTCACTTGTGGTTTTGATAAAAAATTGAGGAGAAACAGTCTGAGAGACACAAGATGAATGGGATGAATCAAGGTCAGTTTCTTCCTCCCTTTGAGATCACAGTCACCAGTCATTGGTTCTCACCAGCTGACCTCCAGCAGCATTTTCTCTTCTGCCACTGAACAACATGTTATTTCTCTTTTTCTAGAGGGGCTTTGTGATGGTGGGGCCTTAAAACAACTGAATCTGTGTTTGAGCCAACATATAAACTTTTCCAATTCCCACTGTGCTACTACAAAGCATTTCCAGCATTATATGTGTCAGTTTTCGTATTTTTATTTTATGGTTGTCTTCCCCCATTTCATTAGCTTTTGATTTCTATGGTCTCTCTGACATAAAGCTACATTTTTGCTCATTTTACTTTGCAAATTGCTCTGCGCACTGGAAGCATTTACTGATTGCATTTATTGCTTAGTGACTTGTTTGCTTCTGACTTAGCATTTGAATAAAACCATTGTCTTTTGATAATTTGAATATTATATCCATATTTAGCAAATGTTGAATATTTGCTCAAAAGAGAATAAATGCTTGCGCACTTGGCTTGCTACAATTTCGAACATATTTCACGTAATTTGTGAATAATGGCCTTATTCTACTGACAAAAGCTTTTCTAAGCTGCTACTGTATTCATTCAAAATGTATAAATGCCTTGTTTTTCAATCATTGTTATCAGTTTTCAAATCCATACTTTTTGTTTAACAGTGTATAAATCTTACAGGTTGAAAAGGCTGAAGCTGGCCCATATTACAGCCAATCATTAACAAGTGGTTAAAACCATGTCATGGTACTTCTCAGTTTCAAAGTTAGCTAGCTCCCAAGTAATAAAATAAATCAGAACACAATATACAATATACAAAATTATCAGCATTCTTTTCTGGAATGCCATATTTTAAGACTTCTATTCAAATAAAATTTAATCCATTAACCTAAAGTAAGGAAAATGGGATTCTTTGTCATAAGAAATGCATTTGTGCTTAACTAGAATATTAATTATCATCATTTCATCTATTCCAGGCATATGTTTTACTGTTACAGACAACTGTTGAAATATGTTTTCAGTCAGTCCTATATGGCAGCAGTAATAGTAAGAGTCTGTTTCAGTGTTATGGTTTTATATTTTGTAATTTTACCTTCTTGGATTTATCTCTCATTTAAATATTCTTCTTAAACAAATATTGATTTTTACAAATAAGAAATAAATAGCAAATTGAAAATTGTCCTATGCATCATTTGAGTGTAGTTATGATGTGTTTAGAAACAAAGGGAGTTCTCTTCAGAAATAAGAAATAAGATGCTGATCAATGAATTTGGTAGTTCCTGGTTTAATGTCTTTAACTAAAGACATGTCACATTTCTTTGAGTTGGTGAGAACAATAGTATAGATCTATATGTAGAATTGTTTAGAACTTTTGAAGTATTATATTACATTATATTATCTGTAATATATTATAGGGACAGCATAGTAGCTCAGCAGTTAACATGCTGGGCTTGTCGACTGGAAAGCCAGCAGTCCAGGTTGGAGACCTGAGGGCTAGATGATAGGGTGAGCTCCCATCCTCGTCCCAGCTCCCGAGAACCTAGCAGTTTGAAAGCATACCAACGCAAGTAGATAAATAGGTACCACTTTGGTATGAAGGTAACAGTGCCCTGTGATGTCATGCTCGCTACATGACCAAGGAAATGTCTTTGAACAGTGCTGGCTCAATGGCCTTGAAACAGAGATGAATTCCCACCCCCTATAGTCGGCAAGGACTTGTGAAGTAAAACTCACAAGTAGATAATATATGATATGATAGTATTTGCTGTATTGAATTATATTAGTTTAACACATAGTCAGTCAGATGTTCCAACTGGATTTGGCATTTTTAAGCACGTACTGAGTCCTTCCCAAGGACCTGGAATAGACAAATGTTGATGTTTTATGATGTTAGAGGTATTGTTGTGGGATGCAAGCTGTTCCTGGTAAAGCTGCTTTTTGCAATTGATATGCAAAATATTACGTGCATTATTGTTTAATTCCTAGATACTTCTGAAAGGAACAAAAAGTTTCAAGCCGATTTCATTAAAGCAAGACTTTATGCACTTGACATTATAATAAATAGACAAATAAGTAAGCAAATTTCTACAGCCAATAACCCTGTCTTTGTACCATGACCTTTTAGTCTCATGTAAATATATCAGTATTTTATGTGTCTGGTTAAGTAAATTGTAATCCTCAAAACCTATGCTAATAAATTGGTGTTTTTTATTACTCCAACAAAGCAATATAATTTTACAGTAT
This sequence comes from Pareas carinatus, assembly GCA_032468095.1. Lineage (NCBI taxonomy): Eukaryota > Metazoa > Chordata > Lepidosauria > Squamata > Pareidae > Pareas > Pareas carinatus. The sequence goes on along the minus strand of JANHFO010009945.1, from coordinate 191,318 downwards.
ATATGTTTCCCATTAAGCATACTCCATTCCCTCAAATAAGATGTAATCCAAACAGTTGTCTAAACAACCACTGCACTGCTAACCCTTTATAATCCAACCACAATCTGAGATTTAATTCAGTTCCTCTCATTAAATTATCCTTGGGTTTTCTCTCTCCTGCTTTCCATTTAAATCTATGGGCACTGATCTCCAAGCACATTCTAGCTTAACAGTGGAAGGTCTGGAATTTTCAAACTGGATGTTTCCCATATATCTGCAAACTGTTAAATTCATCTATAGCACATGTCAGACAGGTGACTCGTCAGCTGGATATGGCCTGCGCATTGCCTGTATTCAGCCCACGGGCTCTATATGGCGGCAAGTGAGGCAGTCCCTGGAAATGGGGGTGATGGCAAAGGTAGGGGTCTTCGGTTGTAAGGAGGCCATCGGCAGCTACAGGGGGAATGGTGGGGGGCTGCAGTGGCAGTCCACAATGGGGCACGGGTGGTTGTCAGGTAGTTTTGGGGAGTCGCAGTGGGAGAGGGTGGAGGACAGGTGGCTGCGGCGGCAATGGCACTGGTCTGCAATGACAGTGTGTCTGACACCCTTGATTTACAGGATTGATTTTGGAAAAAGAGAAATGTTTTCTTTTCTCTTTAATTCCTTCCCTTCCAGGTGTCCAATCCTGTGAACTATTCTATCCTGGACTCAGAGATCTGGTTTTGAAGGAGGAATCTAGACCCATTGGCAGTTGGAGGCTGGTGACTCAGCCATTAGATAAGCCTATATCAAGTGAATTCTCAAAATTATCAGTTTGGAAGCTTGCTGACAGTAATTTGCTACCTCTCAAAACTGAGCAGTCAGATGTGCCAGAATGCAGCTCTACTAATCAATAGCCTGCATAGGTGAAAGGGAGTGACATCATTAGAGCCATGGTGGTACAGTGGTTAGAATGCAGTATTACAGGCTAATTGTACTGACTACCAACGGCTCGATTCTGACCGACTTAATTTTGACTGAGGCCTTCCATCCTTCCAAGGCTGGTAAAATGAGGACCCAGATTCTTGAGGGCAATACGTTGACTCTGTAAACTGCTGAGAGAGAGCTGTCTATTTTATACTGTGAAGCGGTATCTAAGTCTAATTGCTATTGCCATCTAACCACTGAAACTTCCCACTCCCTCTGGCTAAATTTGTGGATCTATGCCAGCACAGATGGGGTAGGGGACAGCTATTTGTATACCAGTATAGTTTTATGTCAGTGAAAAAATGGGTGGCTAAGAACTTTAGCTAACCTGTGGGAAATGACCCAGTTTGACTGAGTGTTTATTGTTGGGGACCTCAGCTCTACATTATGGCAGTTTTAGTCTGTCATGAATTAATCTTTAATGTTTCCCTACATCCATCTAATGTGTTTCCTCCTCTTTTTAGATTTCTTTCTTTTTATATACATAGTTGTTTTATATTTCTTTAGTTTTTTATAATTATTTTTAGACTTTGATGTATTTTATGCTTTTTAATTGAATATAACTCACCTTCCTTATGCTGGTCTTTGACTATCATAAATATTTAATTGATTTGGTTTCAGAAGAAATCTTCCCTAGTTTCTTGGACTGTAAAGGGAATGGAGGGGGGAGAGAAGAACTTTCAGACTTGCAAAATGTCACTCTTGAAAGAAAGAGCAGAGAATAAACATGGCCAGATGTACCATAAAATAGGTCAATGCTATTTATTGTACATTAACAAAAACTTGTCTGGGTTACTAAAACATGGTTTATTTGTTTTGGCTTAGTGTGTGATCTAGCCATCATTAGGTAGAATGTGCAATAGATTTTGTGGAAATCAGCTACTGAATCCTTTGTCATAATGGCTAGCGGGCTGAAAGAGCTGAAAAATTTCCCCACTCAATAAGCAGAGATCTTTGAATAAAATTTGTAGCCAGGTTGACATGGACCATTATTTAATTTTCACCTTCAGTTATACAAACCTCTTAACCCACTAAGCCTCTTAATCTGAGAAATGAAGGCAGTTGGGAGCCTGCCTGCAATCTTTGATAGATCATTTTACAAAGACTTTACTAAATGTTGTACTAATTCTATTTATTAACTTATTTAGTCCAGTGAAACATCTAATGAAATAAAAAGAATTTAAATTTCAATGTAGTCCTGAAAGAACACCTAATGTTAAGTTTATTTTAAGAATAATACAGTGATGAAATTTTGTTGTTTGAAATTGCAATCCAGTGGACAACCTCTGGGGAGCAGCATATGTCCCAACAACCACAGTGGGACATTTCTATGTAAACATTCATATAATGGTTTGTTATCAACAGGACAATCATAAAGGTAAAGGCCATTCATTACTATTTAACAATAACATTTGAATCTATAAAGCTTGAAATATATATATATCTTTTAGTCACATCCATCAGATCTCTCACTTTCTCAATGTTCTGACATATTTTAATGTGAGCAAACATCTAGTATTGAAGAATATACAGTAGATGCAAACATGATTTCCCTGAACAAGGTCAGCTAGCTAGAAAGAGGATAATTTAGCCTTTTTATCAGAAGCGGTGATCTGTAGGGGGAGCTCTCCTTTCACACTACAAAACTGATCCAAAGAGTTGATTAGTCTGGCCGAAAACCCAGTAAACTTTAGATTCAGCAAGCTTTTATTATAACTCAAAAGATACTACGGTAATAATCAAAATTGTGAACCTTTCAGAGATGGCAATTAAGTAGTCATCCACTGAGTGATATAAATAAATCAAAACATGTAGAGGGCATCTACATATTCATGGCTCTTACAAAAAACTTCTAAACAAGAAAAACAGTCCACTTAGTGTTCAAGATGAAGAGGAAACAATTACCTGTTTCTCAAGACTGTCACTAAAATTGGGAAATAGTTTAGATAGTTCAGAAATAGCTGTCTCTGTGAATAACTCTGTGAAAGACTAATACTTAAGGGACATGCCAAAAATACAATGCTTACCCTCTCCCTTGACTTTTATGCAAGAACAGAAAGGTATTTGCAGGAAACAATTGGTAGGAACTCAACTAAAGCCCAAAACACTACCTCAAGAACATTTTGGATTCTCCATCCAGTGCCAACACACCTGTCTTCGTCAGTTTTATGGAAGAAGATGCATGCAGGCCATGAATGTTGCTGTTTCATCTTTTTATTATACAGTAGAAGGGAAGTATGAGCACATACCTGAAAAAGCTGAGATTTTCTTTTTGTTTTGGCCAATTCTTTTTTTGTCATAGAATGCACCAGAATAGCCGTGCACTTGGGATAGCCGTGCCTTTCTCCTCCTGCCTTTAATATTTAAGTTAGCTCATTTTAATTTTATTTATTGGATATCATTTTATCGCTCCCCTTTTAAATCAGGCCTTATTTAATTATTTTAAATAATTAATCCTGAGTCCTTCGAGAGAAGGGTGGGGTACAAATAAAATTTCAATTCAATTCAATTCAAAGAAAGTTTCACCAAGATTATGTTTATTGCGTATATACCATGGGGAAAACATGGGCTTACACTGTAAGAACTTTACCACATTTTTACATTTAGCATAAATTTACATAAATTGTAAATCGCTCAGCACTGGAAATATTTGGATAATTTATCAACTGAGAAAGCTCATAGCAAAATTTGGTCCATGGCTCTACTGAAAAAAGTATTGGATGTTCTCATAAGTTGAAAAAACCAGATATTCTTGTTTCTACAGGATCCAGAAGGATTATGTTTGTTTTATAAAAGAGAGCAATATACTCTCTCAACTCACTGGATATGTGGAAATAATAATATGATCTGTAAAAAGACTAGATCATTTTGATAAAAAACTTGTAAAATGTCATCAAAACTTTAAGAAATGTATTTAAATAATTAAAATTTAAAAATAGTAACATAAAAACATTTATTTTCCTATGAAGGCAGTCATTTCACTTATTTCTTACTAGTCTCAGAGCTCTCTTGGCTTTGTTGCCACCCATTATGTAAAACTAGACAAACATAATCTACAGTATGTACACATGGTTTGACTACCTAGGCAATATGATGGGAAGTATAGGCAAAATATTTGAAATGACTCAGCTAAGGAAAATGTTATATGGTTATTTATATAGGGCTTCATTTGTATATAACATTTGTTTTACATACGATCTTAGTTTTCAAAACAGTTCCCCTCCCACCACGCCTGCTTTAAAAATGTTAGACGTTCATTTGAACTCTGATTTTCGATTTCTAGTAAATGTATTTTCCTTAACGTAAAAGAAGAAATTTTACCTTCATATTGTACCTCAAAATTCAGAGAGCGAAGCACACACAGTACAGAATCAACAATGCTTGGATGGGCTTTTCCCACAATTGACTGCAAATTAAAGAAGAAATAGGGGAATGTTATTTCCCGAATTGAACTCTGTAAAATAATATGTTCATCTTAGAATGCTTCAATTCAAAAAATTTATCTTATTTTTTATTTAATTACTGTTCACATTTTTGAACCACCCATATACCTCAGCTTAGAAGGACTGCATGTGCCCAATTAATTTGGAAAGTATATGTCAGAAACATGCAAATATTTAGATTTAGCATGTTACTTTGACCAAGAGAGCCACAGATTACTTATTTGCCCTTGAACAATTCTGAACTTGCTTTTAGTGTTAATTTTATTTATTGTTTTGATTTTTCATTCTTGACTCTGGGTAGCATAAACAATGCCAAAAAGTCTAAAAATAAAACAAACATGCAAAGAACACAAAAAGTTAAAACAAAACAATTAAAAACATGTTATATAATCACCAGGAGATAACACCCGATAAACTGCAAGGGAGACAAAACAGTAAGGTAATTGTATGTATTTTAAGTTTTAATCACCTCCATTTTAATGCAGATTTTTCAATTTTAAATGTCTGTTTTTATATATGTTTTCTTTTCCCCCGTCTATTGTACATCACGTGTCACTATTCATGAAATGGAGGGGGTATACAAATTTGATTAATAAATACATACTAAAGATTCAAATCATATGTAAATATCTAGTGACAAATGGGTGCCACTCACTGAAGTTACCTTTGCAGGTACATATACCATTAAAAGCATGCATATAAAGTATTTTAAAAATTAAGCACATTAAAGAAATAAATATGCCTGAGAAATAAATACCTCTGGCAATGACTTCTTAAGTAGGTATTAAAGCAGAGCATAAATTGCAAGAAATATGCACAATGACCTGATTGTAAAATATTTCACATGTCTAATAGAACAATAAGGTCAAATTTTCCCAGATATGGAGTACCCTCATAATGCTGTAAGTTGCCAGAAGGCACAGGTACATTTTATCTTTATTAAAATTATGTCATTCTTTGAATGAAAAATAGTAGCTGGCTGAAGACCGTCCAGTGATTATTATTTGAGTAGTTATTTGAAACCATGATTTCTTAAAATCAATTTTACTTAGGATGTGAAAGGCAAATCTTGGTTGAGCAGCTAACAGCTTCCTGGCATTAGTTCTGTTAATTATCATGTTTCTGTTAAATAAGATATTGAGACAGCATTTAGCAAAAGAATTTAACTGTCATCCCTGTTTCAAATGATATAATTATTTCTCACTAGCAAATCACATTAGTCAATCCCTCTCTTACAAATCAAGGCTGCATTGCTATGACAGGGCAGTGGTCCTAATTATTTTTATTAGACAAGATTTGTTTCAGATAAGAAAACCAATTCCATTCAATTTGGGCTTCCCAGAGGGAGATACACTTGGCTGGTACAGAATAAATAGTTGTGTAAAGACTGAAAGAGGAACATTTATTAGCAGCCTTTCGGTCCCGCTTTGTTGGAAACATAGAGTATTTCCCTAAGTTGACAGGTAGGAAATAGAATAGAATAGAATAGAATAGAATTTATTGGCCAAGTTCTCTGAAACACAAGGAATTTTTCTCAGGTATAAATGCTCAATACTTACATACAGGCTACAATTGACAAAAAATGGTTACTTTGGCATATGTGTGCCTGTATGTGTAGATTCACACAAAACATATGAACCTCAAAACAAAGAATGGGAGAATGAAAAACAGCACGATCAAAAGTAATTGCAATATAAAAGAACACAGCCTATGAGAATTGTACAAAAGCTTAAATGTGCAGGTATAATAATTTGTTTGGTGATTGTTCGAAGTTACTATAGCACTGAAAAAAAGGGACTTATGGTCGTTTTACATGCTTACAACCACGGTCTCATTGCCATGGTCATGTGATCACCTTTTGCAACCTTGGCAACCGGCACGTATTCATCATGACTGCAATGTCCCAGAGTTATGCGATCGCCTTTTGTGATCTTCTGACAAGCAAGTCAATGGAGAAGCTAGATTCACTTTACAACCGTGTTACTAACTTAATGAATGCAGCCATTCACTTCAAAACTGTGGCAAGAAAGGTCGCAAAGTGGGGCAAAACTCACTTAACATCTATCAACAGTAATTTTGGTGATAAGTCGAGGACTATCTGTATGCAACACTGTTGACTAAATACTGTAAGAGGCTTATAGCAAGGGGATATGCAGGTTGGGATGGGGTGTCCAAAAAGTCAAGATTGATGGCCACAGTCATGCAGTTCTGGCCACCAGCTGGATGTTTTTGACTGCCCAACAGAAGCTCCTATATCACAGCTTACATTTTTGTGTTATATTTTATTTCTGAGATTAGCCCCCATCCCTTCCATGATTCCCCCTCCATGATTAGCACTTTGATGACATTTCAGGTATCAGGGGAAACAAATTCTGTTTTACTGAAATTTATGCATGTTTGTTATCCTCTTGTGGCAAGAAAACAAGCACAGCTGTGGGCAGATGTGGAAATGGCACCCTATTGATTCAGCCTGCATATAGGTGCTGGGGACTAGAGTCTTGGGGTAACACCCATCTCTTCAGTGGCTGGCGGCCATGCTGCTGGTCTGACAAAAAATTTGGAGAGAAAAGGAGAAAAGGAGAGAAGAGAAAACGTCTATGTAAAATGGAGTGGCTGGAGAGAAAGGCTGGAGAGTGAAGTTAGGCGAATGTGAAAAGCAGTTGCCGGTTCCTGGCTGAGAAGGGAGAAGAAAGATCTCTGGCTGACTTCCCTGAAAGAAGGGATTACCCAGAGAGAAGATATCAACACCCAAGACTCAAGACAAAATGGAGGCGATTACCATCAGTGGTGAAGGCCTGGTCTCTGGGAGAAGACTCTGATTAGAGGTTCCCCTAATAGAAAAGCAGTAGGTGTTCAGCTGAGCAGATCCAGGAGAAAAGTCAACTGTGCTGAACCTATTACAATAAATCCAGTTGATTCCTTTTCTCCTCTCATTTCCTCATGATAAACCCAAAAATGAGGAGAGAGATGAGTGAAACAGGGACAAAGCAAGAGTGCTAGAGGGGGATAGTTTCTGGGGGTAAGGCTTAGGGGCAAGCCTGAGATCCAATTATGTTGTATATGCCAGTTGTTAATATCTGCTGTAAAAAGCCTTGCTGTAAATAGTAAAAAACCATAAACGTCTCCAGATTTTTTCTGTGTCAGTTGCCACCTTCACATTGCAAAATACACCTCCAGTTCAAATAAAAATACCTGTAACACTGTGACAATGCTAAAATTAAAACTGATTCCAAAATCATGCCTAAGATAATAGAAATGTCATGGCCCAAAAATGTGCAGTGTAACTCATGGTGTAGCTATAAAAAGCTTTCTATTTCATTCTTGGTTATGAGCGTATTTCTTAAGTTACACATTATTAATGTTGTTTATTGCAGAGGTCTCCAACCTTGGTCCCTTGAAGGCTTGTGGACTTCAAGGGACCAAGGTTGGAGACCTCTGGTTTAATGCATTTGCAAATCTATCAACCAATTTATTTAAAGAAAATATTTTTTTATACAATCCATAAACCTGAGGTTGCATACAAGTACCTTCAGGCATTATCCCACTTTCCATTTATTTGGCTGACCTGTATTATCCTGAGTGTCTGTAGTGACAGCTGCTGGGCTTTGGGAGAAGTGCACCTTAAAAGAGCGATCAGCCCTTTGTACACCTGATTTTGATATTTGGGGTTGCCGTGTCCTAAAGTATCCAGAAGAATCTGCACTTGCTCTTGTGTTGCTTCTGACTTGGAAGTGGCCAAAAACTCAGCAATTGATCGCACGCCTGTGTGGGAGAAAGATTTCTGAACAAGTAGGTTAAGAAAAATCTGCCAATAAACTGTTCCTTTGAACTCATTAGCAACATCAATTAATCAATAAAAACATTTTGTAAATAATAGAGACTATGCCAACTATTGTGAGAAGGATTCTCCCCATACAGTAACTGGTGGATATCAAGCAGACTGCAACCAAAATAAGACCATAGAGAGTAGGGGTGAGGGTAAGAGATATCAATGGTTTGGGAGTCCCAATGTCTGCAGAACTGCAATAAATAATTACATTTGAAAAACCGATTGGAAGAGTTGAATGACTTAGTTGGACATCTGGTCAAAATTAATTCTTGACAGAGGATATCCCTCAGATATAATGCAGGTCTAACCCATACGTCTGTGTGGCAATCTAGGGTTTGACACTTGCGCTCTATCTTCAATATTGCTTTCTTTTCTATTACGCTTTGAGCAGGTTTTCTCTCTGCTGGTTACAAAATACCACAAAGTCATGCATAAAGGTCAGAATTCCACTCCAGTGAGGGACAAACTCAGCATAACATTAAATGTGTAAGTAACAGACATTACACTCTAAAAATAGAAATATCAACAGGGGTGGAATGCAGATAATTTGTGGAATTACATTAGTAGAGAAAAAGGATTCAATCCTCCCCCTTTCCATAATCCTAAATGAGCAAGTAGGCCAGTTTCTGAAACTCTGCTAGTTGAAGCTTACAATTCTCATGCAGTTAATCCAACTAACTCGGTTGGATTTACATCTCAGTTGCACAAACTCTTGTCTGTTTGTTTTAAACAAAGTGTTCCTTAGAACTGGAGTCTTTATGAATAGATGCCAAGTGTTGCAAAATTACATCTGTAGGAATTTGTGATTCAGCATCTTGTCTCCACATGTTACATATTCATATTTTAGAGAAAAGGTTAAACTGGGTGGATGATACATATGGATACAGGAAAGATATATAAACATACTGTAGATACAGATATATAGATACTGTGTAGAGATCTAGAGATATACTGCATGATAATGGAATTAACTTTTCACATTCTACCGTTTCCCCGAAAGTAAGACACCCTTCGAAAATAAGACCTACTTGCAATTTTGTCTCTCACTGAAATATAAGGCATCCCCCTAAAATAAGACCTCCCCGATAACAAGGCCTCGGTGGAAAAATAAGACATCCCCTGAAAATAAGACCTAGCGCATCTTTGGGTGCAAAAATTAATATAAGA
>JANHFO010009945.1:66125-81957 GCA_032468095.1 Pareas carinatus | reverse complement strand
ATATTTGTATCAGCTACATTAATGAATTAACAACAGTTCCATTAATAAATGTGATTCAATTTTTAAAAAATATACAAAAGAGTTAAGAAAACAGGCCTCGTATTGCTGTATGAATTGTAGGAAAACATTCAACTGGAGACCAGAGATCCTATGAAGTATTGTTTTCATCACACAATGAAAATGCATCCAAGCCACTCAAGAAAGGTAGTTGAACCTGGATGAATCCTATGATGGAGTAAATCTTGTCATAATCATATGCACAGTTGCTTCTGGAGACACATCACAGAACCTTGAAGGGGCGTGGTTTTGTGTGCTGCCTGCATCCTGTGATTGGGCCTTGGCTTGTTTTCATGACCCAGTTGCTGACATGGCACAGACCGGTGTCAGTCCATGGACCGGGGGTTGTAGGAAACAATATGGAATTGGGTGCCCAGTATAGATATATTATCTGAATAATTTCTTTTCTAAAGCTCTTCTAAGCAGCATTGAGTTAGAAGTAAGATACATTCTCTATTGGCATATACGTGATAATTTTGTCTAAAATTAATTAAAATATTTATTGTTAAGTGTTCTAGCTTTTATCTGTTTCCTTCTTTAAGAAAAAGATGATTTTGTTATTTCATTCCAGGAATTACAGAATAGAAATACTTCACTCAGCTGCTTTAATCCTGCATTTAATATCTTTTACCTTACTTTAGCTAAATATTTTATGAATATTACTAAACCTTCAAACTCAGCCTGCTATTCTGCTGAATTAAATCTACCTACACCTTTATTACTAAATTAGCTTGTCATTTGCTCTCGTTTCATAGTTGTTCAGTATGCTGAATTCTTGCTGAACTGATCAGTTTACTACTGTGTAGTGTATTGCCTTTGAATAACTAATCTATTAGCATCAATGATCTTAAGCACTTACAGTTTAATACTTAAACATTTATTTAAGAATCATGTATGCCACTCTTGTCACAAAAGAGATACTGCTGTCTAGTGACATAAGGAATCTGTTAACATGTAGTCAGTTTCCAGTCTGAGCAACTTCCAGATGTGTGGGCTTCTAGAATTCCCCAGCCAGCATGGTTGTTGCTAAGAATTTGGGGAACTGAAGCATGCACATCTGGAGGATATCAAAATTGGGAAAGGCTGACCCTAGGTAATTTGCAAATAATTTCAGAATGAAAGATATAATTCTTACTGCTTGCATGCATTAATGATTGTTGTAAGAAAATGACTGTTTTAAACAGAAGAGTGTTTATCCTTACTTATTTTCAGGATGATGGGTTTTATTTCTTGCCCAAGTATGTGTAGCAAGATTTTAGATCTCTAGATTTCTGTTTAGATACCTCAACTAACCAACTGGTAATTTCCAAATGACATTGCTTAATTTTTCAAGGAAAAAAATATCTGCATGTTGTATTCTAGTTCAGTGATCATCAACCTGTGGACCCCGACCCACTGGTGGGCCGCACCAGAAGATCTGGGTGGGCTGCCACGGGTCTGCTCGGCCGCCAGGAGTACCTATAGTTCGGCCAACGCAGCACCTGAAGATCGACCGGCGCGGTGTCTGGAGGCCCAGAGATCGATCTGCGGGGCGCCGGAAGGCTTGGAGATTGGCCCGCAGGGCTTCGGGAGGCTTGGAGATTGGCCCGCAGGGCTTCGGGAGGCTTCTAATTAGGCCCAGGGGCTGATCTCCAGGCCTCCTGGAGCACCGCCGATCGATCTCTGGGCACCCGCAGGGCTCCAGGAGGCTTCTAATTAGGCCCATGAGCCGATCTCCAGGCCTGTGGGCGCCCCACGGATCAATCTCTGGGCACCTGCAGGCCATATTAGCCACGTGGGTGCCTGTGGGTGCCTGGAGATCGACCCACAGGGCGCCTGAAGGCTTGTAATTCGCCCTGCGGGTGCCTGGAGATCAACCTGCGGGGCGCCTGGAGACACGCAGATCGACCCGCACAACAGCAGAGCCTAAAGCTTGGCCGAGCCGACATGCAAGTGAGGAGGAGGGAGTGGAGCCAGAGTGATATGTCTCTGTGTGTGTGCGTGTGTGTGTGTCTGTCTGTCTCCCCCCCTCTCATTCTCTCTCTCTCTCTCTCTCTCTCTCTGTCTGTCTCTTTCTGTCTGTCTTGGTTTCTCATTCTTTCTCTCTCTCACACTCTGTTGCTCATTCTCTATCTCTTTTTCTCATTCTCTTTCTCATTCTTTCTTTCTCTTTCTCAACCTCTATTTGTTATAATTTTTGTTATAATTAAATAAGCTTTTTAAATTTTGTTGTATTAAATAGGTGTCTTTTATATTAATAAAATGGAAGTTCTCTGACCATCATTTTACAAATGTATGTACCTTTAAAAAAAATCATATTGGTGGGCCTCGGGCTTTCAAATTGTGAATTTGGTGGTTCCCGAGGTCAAAAAAGTTGGCGACCATTGTGCTAGCGAATGTAGCAGTATCACAATCCTTTTAAAAAGGCTAAGCTACTGTAATTTGGGAAAGGGTACAATGTTGGAGACTTTTATTGTAGACTTCACAACAAAATAATGTATGTGGTATGTACTAAATAGTAATTGCAAAAAATAAATCTGTTTTCTCTGTTTGTTTTTTAAAGGAACAGCGTAGCTGTTTCAGCTGTTTGTGTGTTCAACATGACTGCAATAATTCAGGTTTTTAGTGGGCCATTCAAATACCAAGAAAACTCTCGTTCTACCTGGCTTCCTTATCCCAACCCTAATCCTAATTTTCAGGTACTTAAAAAATAAAACGATGTTCTTAATGCATGCATGACCATCAAATTGCACCCATATTTTTATGAAGTTAAAATAATCACAAGGGATCAATAGAGAAATAAGCATAGTAAAAATTATAAAACTCAAAAATATCCTCAATTTAACATTTACCTGGTAGTGATGATGTATGTTGCAAACTAATGACATTAGGAGGGCAACACATTGTCCATTGAGCAGGTATATTTTTGGTACCTGTGCAACTGATGTAGAAATAGTATTAGGCTGATGTATAAATTGCAGCACCAATAAGCAATCTGGTTAAGAATTTTACAGCAACTGTATTTGAAAAATACACCATGGGGGGCGGTTCCTGTGATATATGCTATATTCATGTACAAAGGAAGGACTAAGCATGGATCACTGTTGCCAGATCAGCTTTCTTCAGGAAATAGAACGAGAGTGCCAAGTAAAATAAATAAACTTCTCACAATTGCCATCTTGGCATCCAAAACAAAGTTGGATCTACACCCCTCCTTTATATTTTTGTACTCTTTTGAAACAGAGCAAGGGCTTGAGGGCTAAAATATAGCAGTAATCTTAATTATAACCCCGATAGCCTTATTCAGTGATGGCTAACCTTTTAGACATCGAGTGCCTGGATGAATCATGGTTAATCAGTCACCTGGCGTCACTCTCTTTCTGAGCCTGCACAGGGCCCCGTGATTCCATCGCCTGGCACGGCTACTCCTTTCTGAGCATGCTCAGTTCTGGGGCGATGCTCGAGCGACTCAGCTTGTGTGCCGACAGAGAGTGCTCTGCATGCCCACTGTGACACGCGTGCCATGGGTTTGCCATCACTGACCTAACTCTTGGGGAGGAGTTTCCTGTGGGAAAAGTAGATGCATAGGGAAGCCCTCACAGAAAAACAGAAAAACAAAACCAGGCATGAAATACCAAGACTACACGTGAAGTTCCAATTAAACTGATTTAATACTGTTCATGCCTATGTATAGGAATCTACTCAACTAATAGCACTATTGTGGAGCTAGGTAAGGGTCAAAATAATTCAAAAGTCCATTTGTGACTACATAGAGACTCTAGGCTGATTTCTGTTTTGACTTTGTCCCCAGGTTCTGCCATTCCTTCTCTTACAGAGCCTGAGGCTCCCTTTATAATTATAGCTACAACTGCAGTTAGGTTGTGCCATTGTGCTTTTGAATTCCAAGTCTAGCTGGTCCTATCCAGGATGGACAGCAATAAAGAAGCATATCTGGAGAGCTGTGTGCTATGTACTTCTCGTTTCTGATACGTGTGTAAAAGGAGCAAAATATCATTTTTATTTCTTTTTTTAAGATACCTTCCGTGCAAAAGTTTCTATATTTGTATGTGTGGAAACTTATAGAGTATATGCAGATAATCTGCTAATGAGAAAAAAGATTGATCTTTGAAGTATATTACTACTTGAATGACCAGTCAGTTCTGCTCAGCTTATTATAAGATTTAGCCTTTAGATAGTTATAATTTGAGATCTCAGAATGCACAATACTATGTGCCTTTAGTTCTTTAAATCTTGAATTATATAAACATTACTTATATGTATACATTTTTAGTGTGGCACCATGGATCAAGGCCTGTATTTGAATCTGACAGAGAGGAATCTCCAAGATGCCCAAAAATTTATTTTGATGCACGAAGTGATCCAACCTATCACACCAGTTCCTTACTTCATGGAGGACAATAGCCGCTTTTCTCATGTGGTTGTGGATGTGGTACAAGGAAAAGAAATGCTTTTCCATATAATCTATTTGGCCACAGGTAAATTATGTCTTTATTTCCTCATTTTCTTTATTTCTAATATGCATAGATTGTCCAATAATTCTTCAGCTGATTTTTTTTAAAAAGAATCTAAGGTACAAAACCACTTTAAACACCAGTAGTAAAATAACATAAAACCAACAGCAAAGGGAAAATACAAAAGTAAAAATATCAACAGATATTTTTAATTGAACTGATACTAAGTTATCTATCTAATACATCCAAATTAATCTGTTTGTTAATGTATATTTGCCTGTATTTATCAAACTGTCCATGAGATTTGCTTTATAAGAGAAAAAAAATGTTTAACATTTATTTTTTGTTTGCCAATCATTTTTATGAACTGTAAGTTGAAATGGGGGGCCTATGGGCTTTGTAAAAGTTTCTCATTTGGGGGACTTTTTTTACTTCTTAGAAATTTAGAAAAACATGTTCTATGTTTCTAAGGAAATGTATTTAAGGAGCCTTCATAGATTTTAGAGATGTAACAATTAAAGCAGGTTTAACCATTCTCATAAGCTTACATGGTCAGCTAAATAATTCTTATATTTATGTCTTGATTTGCAGCAATGAAAGTTTTGGCTTAAATGTCTGGATAGTTTAGATGGATGTTGCCTTAGTTAGAAATGTTGCCTTAGTTAGAAATATTAATATCCAATTATAGTACCTGTATTTAATTAGATCATGACTTCTGTTGTAGAATATTGGAATGGCTGAGAAAGATAAAACATATTTGTGTTTTCCATATTGAGAGTTATTAAAGCTACTTACATTGAATACCTTCCTATCAAACATTTGTACATTAAGTGAATTAGTAGCAGTAATAGAGCTCCATGCAAGTAAGCTGAATTCTGTTCATATATTAGCACATTCTTTCTCATTTTTGCTCCTCCTCCCATCCCCACAATCTCTTTTGTGGGTTCAGGAACCTTCTGGAACTATATGTAGCATGGTACAATTTTTTTTATATCAAAGCTGTTAATAATGAAAGTCAGCAATTCTTTCCTGAATGCCTCTGGTTATACACAATTGTCTCTCAGGATCCAAAGTGATATGACCATCTGTACTTTAAGAAAAGTAATAAAAAGAGAAAAACATCTCTGTTTCCATCTCCTCCTTCCCCTGTTAACATTATTGGATTTTCAAACAATCATTGTACTTAAACTGAATTGGATATTTTTACTAAAAGACTTGGCAAAAGAAACTGAAGAGTAACAACTTCATGATATGATTTCTAGCATGGAAGTGTAGGCATGTTTAATGTTTAAAAAATACAGTGATTTATTTATTTCCCAGTGTAATTTTTTTCCAAACCCACTAATAAAATTATAAAAATGGAGTAAGTTGAAACAGAATGATTGAATTGCTTTATTTATAAAATAATGTTCACTATATAATCATGAATTCATGCAAAAATAAAGTATTTAATGTAAATGTGACATAAATGAAATAGGATATAATATTTATAATTAGAACTAACGTTAATTCATTCCCATATTGTGAAACTTTGTGTAGTATTTGAAATGTCTTATACTTAGAGTGAAGTTTTGATTCTATAGGTTGAGTATACATTGTTCAAAATGTAACAAACCTGAGAAGAATATAAAGCAAAACATGCATATAGTATCAATATGAATCAATAAAATTCTGTTCTAAAACCATCTTGAAAATATGTGAATTTTGATGACATTGAAATGCCAATATGTTCTATTTTTTGCCTTTGATTTTTTTGAGTTAAAACTGGCAGAAATGAAATACCAAGCTAGTAGTAAAACAACTAGGGATGTCTCATAGTTATAGCAATGTGCTTGAATGAGAATATTTTCAGGAGCACATTTGTTATTATGTGTGTGTATGTCTTTGCACTTGGCTATTATTTATAAGCTCAAGGGGTTTTAGTCCTTGTCCACTACTTTTTACATGCTTGGTATGTTGTTTTATGGTTCATGATAAATACAAATTGAATGGTTGGTACATAGTGTGTCTAGTCTGCAGGAGTTCCTTACATCAATTAATTTACAATGACCTCAACATTCATATTGCAATTTGTTGAAAGCAATGTCTTCTTGATGCTGATATAAGATGATGTATACTTACAGTAGAGGATGCCACTAGACAATAGTAATGTTTAAAAAAATAAAAGGGAAGATAGATTCTTAATTAGCTATGCAGTTTGCTGTATCATGTCTTCCTCTAAGGTTTTAGATAAAATGAGACATATGCTAGATTGTGCTTTACTCTTGTGCTTTACTGAATGACCATTTGAAATTCCATGAAGTTGAGGCAAAAAAATCTACATTGTGAAATTGTGGATTGGATCTAAATTCTTGTGCAAGTCTGAATGCGTCGATGCAGATGTTTCTAGCTTTCATGTGGCCTTTAGGCAGAATTAGGAGTGAACGTTGAATTGTCAGAATTCTGGAAGGACTCATAGCCTGCAGTTATTTATGCCTTTTATATCTCCTTTCTCAGTTCTTTTACCTGTGCTATGTGAAACTACTCAAGTACAATTTGGGAAGGTTTCTGAAAAAAACTCAGGCTACTTGCAATGTACAATAAGCTGTCTTACTAATCTGTAGTTTTACATAAACTAGCTTTGTAATTACATTTGGAATAGTTGGGTAGCAAATGTGTTTATTTATTTATTTATTTAATCTATATATATATTTGTGAAAAACCCACTCATTTCCCACTCACTGACATCTGACTCGCCACTATTTCTCAGAAACCATAGAAGCTACATACCTTGGATTCCCATCTAGGAGCAGAATAGAACTAATTTTTTTCAACAGAAATTATTTTTAAAGGAGTTATTTAAGGTTTAGTGAAAAAAGGGGGGGCAATCTGTGCTGGGCCAATTAGAGGACGCAGTGGGAAGGGGCATCCACAATTCAAATGCGAAGGCAGTTTCTCCAACATTCATGGTGGAGGCGGGAGCAGCAAGGCAAGGAGCAGCAGGGTAGGTATGTCAGGCCCGACTCTCCCTCTCCCCACTCTCCCTCTCCTCCCGAAGCTCTGCAGGGCTCGAAAAAACGATTGACGGGCCTGGGGAATGGCTCCAGAGAGCCCTGCGGCCTTGATTTAAAGCTTCCCCCAGCCCCATGGATCGCTTCTTCGGGCCCCGCCAAGCTCTGAGATGCTTCTGAGCAGCCCAGCCGCCCATTCTAAAGGCCTCCTGAACCTCCGCGGATCCCGAAAAAACGATCCGCAGGTCTGGCGGGAGCTTCTAATCAATGCCGCAGACCTCTCTGGAGGGGCCCCCCAGACCTGTCGGTCGTCTTTTCTGTCCCTGCAGAGCTTCTGGAGGCCTCTAGAACCGGTGGCTGGCCTGCTTAAAAGCGTCCCTGAGCTCCGTGCCTCCTTCTTTTGCGCACGTATTTTGTCTGCAGCTGAGAAGAGTGGTTGGAGGAAGAGGCGGCTCACGACCCCAGGGTTGGAATACCTGTGATGGTCCAGCCGCACTGCATGCCAAGCCAAGAAGCCGCTGCGTGAGAAGAATGGCTCTTTTGCCCCTTAAGGCACTTCCCGTTGCAGCCGCTTGCTTGCCCGCCTTTCTGGGGCGCTCGGCCCGCTCCTCGCCCACTGCTTTGCCTTGCGCTCTCCGTCCAGCCCCGGCCATGAACCGCCTCTTCCTCCAACCGCTCTTCTCAGCCGCAGACAAAACACGTGCGCGAAAGAAGCAGGAACCGGCCCTCAGTCTGTGCCAGCCGCCCGCAAAGGGGATGGGAGGAGGAAAGGGAAGGAATCCCCTCGCCTTTCAAAGAGATTGGAAGGAGGAAGAACTGGAGGAGAATCGCGCTGACCAACTCAAAATGTCAGAGATAAAATATAAAGAAAAACGTAGGCATGGCTGCCCTTGCATTCGTCCAATTTATTTTTTTTAGTAAATGGGAAAAAATAATAAATAATGATAGGGTCCCACGCAGGCCTTCGAGAAGTCAATTTAACGTGCATGCGTGCATTTGGAATTGTGGCTCATCACGAAACTGTGACCGGCATGTACACAGTTAAGAAAAGGAAGAGAAACATAGTGTTTTATTCTGGCCATCTGAAACAGTAAGCTGCATGGCTTGGCAACATGTAGCGAAATTGTATGCTCTCTTGAATGAGAAAAAGAAAAAAAACCATCCCCACGTTTCCCTCAGCTGGCCGAAAATGTAGTGTAGCGCGCACGCGTGTAATGGGAACCGGGGCCATTTTAAAATTTAATCTGAGGGGGGAAACGGTGACCCATTTTGAAAGTTTAGGTGAAGGAGAATTAGCCACCGTTTGCCATTATGTGCTCCTCAAAATTGTAACGGAGTGTGTGAGAAATGGCTGCTGGAAGAAGTGAGCATGTCTGACAGTCCTATTGAAGATCCTAAATTAAGTACAGAAATGTGTAGGCTGCTAGCGGAATTGGAGGTCCGAAAGTGTTTTTTGTGGTAGAGTTCCGCCGCCATTTTCGAAGGACTGGGAAAAAGCCAGAGTAAGTAGTGTACAGTGTGTCTGTGTTTTGTATGGAGGGACGGATATGCTTTGTACCAATGGAGGGAAATGCACAGTGGTGGGAAGGAGGTATACTTTCTGCTGAGGGTTTATGTCTGGGGAGGATTTGTGCTGTGTGAGGATTAGTTGTCTGTTCGCATCGAGAGAGTTGTGTCAAACCTTGAATGTGCGGTGTGCTCGGCCATCGTAGTGGTCTGCGAGTTTTATTCCTGGTCTTCCCTAGCTATTAGAGCTGTTAGAGGAGCCTATTACAGAGAGAGAGCATTATGTCCTTCTTTGAGCAAAGAGGAATTGCAGAGAGAAAGAGACAGATCTGCCAGCTCTTTGAAAATGGAGCTTCTGCGCGTGCGCAGCTGGCAGCAGCTAGGGAGTTGGTTCCTCCCCTTTGAATAAAATGTAAAAAACTTCCAAAATATGAAATTTGAGGGAGAATGGATTGTTGCATTCTTGTCCAGGAGTGGAAACCAAGCTATGTACGAATTTGCAGTACTGTAGCTTCTATGGTTTTAGAGAAATAGTGGCAAGTCAGTTGTCAGTGAGTGGGAAATGAGTGGTCAATGAATCGTTTTTGACAAATATAACTATAGATTACAGTAACAAATTGTTCTTACATTTGACTGTATCTCTCAAATGTCATTTTTTATAATGTAGCATTGTACTTTTATACACAGTACCTAATGGATTAAAGTGAAGGCACCAAGCAAACGCTGAGGGAGATGTAGCACGAGTTGTGTTGGAGTATTGTTTTTATATATGGAACAAGCATTTCTTTGACTTCTGTGTTTTTCAATCATTTTAAATAAACTTATTAGTATATGCCAGTGCTGGAAGCATGGATCTAAATGTTCCAGCATCAAGAACCAACATGGTGAGAGTTTTAGTGCAGTGACACTTAGTGAGTCAGAAGTTCTTCCTTTTGATGGAACAACATGACACCCTATGAATGAATGCTTATTCATTCACAGGGTGTTATAAGTGTATATCTAAGATTCTCAGCCATCCAGGTAGATTGTCTGAGAATTGAGTCGTGGCAACTGGACTTTTTTTCTGGTTGGTTTGAATCGTTTTCGCTGCTTATCTAAATAGCTTCTTCAGTCTGAGCAAGTTGATTAAGGGAACATAACCAACTTGCTCAGATTGAAGAAACTGTTTGGATAAGCAGCAAAACATTTGAAACCAAAAAGAAAAGTCCAGTTCCCATGACTCAACTTCCATACAGGATCGTATGAGTGATTTAAGATGGGGAATATCTTCTAGGTTTTTGAGACTCTAATTGTCATCTTTTACTCTATAGTGCTAAAGTGTATTTCTTTGTATATTCACTTATTCATTCATTATATTTATATAGCCTCCAATCTCACAACTCACTCTTGCTGGTGTACAATGATATTTCTATACTAGAAGTTGAAAAATAGGTAAATTAAGGAAAGAATTTCAACTAAGGTCTCCCAGTACATATATGGATACCTGAAATAATAATATGATGATAATTGCGACTTAAGAATTTTGAACACTGTTAAGTAAGGAGAAATAAGAACTGTTACCAAAGACAAAATTCTGACCATCCAGCTGCGGTTCATGTAAAATAGCTCTATACTTGGTAACAAAAAAAAGGAAGTTTAAATCTTTCCTATGTAAACTGTTTCTGAATTTCCAGCATAGCTTCACTAGTTCACATTTACGGTATCTTTGTTACAACTGAAATAGTCAGTTATATTGCACAATACATTTGATGCACATAGGATCGTGTTTCACCAAATTAAAAAAAAAGGGAATCCAATTTGTAAAATAAAGGCATTTTCTCATGGACATTTTTCCACTTTTTTCCCTACATAGTCATCCCTATGAAGTGCCCTGCCTTTGCCATTTGAAGAAAACACAGTGTGAGAAAGTGGGTATTTGAATATACTTGGCATGATGTCAAGAGCACTTGAGCTACTGTCATTCAAGCCTTAGCACCTCTATTCAGATTTGCTCCAAGGGGAGGGAGGAACTGCAGGGAGATCAAAGAAGATTTAACAAAAAAAGTTCTTATAGTATTTGAGACAAAACAGATGATACACTTGGACACATATCCATCAAATAAAAGCAGGCAAGTGGTAATTCTGTCTGTTCAGGTGCTTTTCCTCTAGCCACAGAACGTTTTCATCCTTACTTTTTTCTCGCCTCTGTCACTCACAGAAAAAATAGGAATAAATACTAGTCATTGATCACAGGTAAAGGTAATGGTTTCCCTGTTCAGATTTGTCTTGATCTATGGGCAGTGCTTATCTCCATTTCCTTACTAAGGGAACCATTGTGGTTACGTGGCCAGCATGACTATATGCCAAGAGGAACGCATATTCTCTCACCAAAGTGGTATCTATTTATCTACTTGCATTTGCATGGTTTCTAACTGCTAGGTTGGCAGGGGCTGGGACAAGTAATGGGAGTTCATCCTGCCTGTGGTGCTCAGGTCTGGAACCCAGCTGTCAGCTTTCCAGCTGATCATAGGGTTAATATCAATTGTGGATTGGATTTCCTTAATAGCCTAGAATGTTTTGCATTCCAACAGCAGTCTATAGATTTTGACTAGTATATCCTAACCTGCATTTTTCATTGCCCAATTTTTTTCTATTCTCATGTTTACTTTTAGGGTTCTTCTTTTGTGTCCCTTTCATAACCCATTTTTACATGAAAAAGTGTTTATATCCATTTCTCTTGCAATGTTTTGAAATATTAGGCTCTCTAAAACCATTGAAAGACAATTTAAAAACAAAAGAGATATTTGAGATCCTGTTTCTTCACTTCAGTAGCCACACCCTTGGGTGATGTAATGAGAGAAAGTCCCAGGAACTTATTTTATGCTTAAATGCTCCAAAGTTCATTGTTGAGCTAAACAGAAACAGTATTGAAGCAATAGGCTGTATTGGAGTCCGTAGGTTATTCTAGTATAACCTGGCCTTGTCAATCTACCAACACATCCTAATACTAGAATTAGTAAACATGGCTGTACAACATTTCAACAAAATCTACTCATTTCTCTTCAGCAGAAAAGGATATTTTCCTTTGGCAGGCTTTTGTTTCCATTGAGAGATAAAATCCACCTAGGTTGGATTTTGATGAGAGCTGCAGTGTATTGACAAGCCAGAGTTTTGATGTCTTTCTTTTGGGTAGTAGCGGTGCTGTTGTATTGTTGTGCTTAGCATGACAGGAAAACAAGGGTTATAATAATATATGACAGGAGATCAGAATGCATAAGAAGGAAAGAATAAGTGGTCTACAGATACTTTGATGGGGAAATGGTCCGACATCTGAACTGATTAAGGTATGTCTCATGTCACTTCACCCATGCAACTAGGAAACATTTATTTTAGCCAAATCTAATATTAAGTGGCCTCTGTGGCTGAACAAAACCTTACTTAGAAATGGACATTTTGAAAACTTGTGCACTATTTGTAATGTATGCTAACCCATGGGTAACAGAACAGAATTTACTGAATTGCTTGGGATCATTGAGTCAGTCCAACTCATTGAGCCCAGAATTAACAAACTGCAAACTTTAGTCTCTATCATGTTTCTGAAACCAGAATTTTTACCTGTCTTTTTAGTCACTGTATTTATATCTTGGCCCTCCTCAGAAAAGGATAGGATAGCAAATATGAGATTACTTTCAGCAGTGTTTTGGTTTTTTTAAAAAAAAATAAACATAACTGATGTCTTTAGGCACAATTTTATAATGTCCCTGAAAACCCGGATTATTTTCCCAGATCTTGGTGTTGGCTGATTGCAAGACCCTGTTCCTTTTGTCTTTCAGGTATATGGGTTTTGCCCCTTCGACTGTATATAATCTGTTTCTCTATTCTATTGTTTCCCTCTTTTTAAAAGTGTAAGCAACCCGGAGAGTCATCTGGAGTCAAATAGTAAATTGTGAATAAACATTTTGGTGATCTTTTTTTCCTCTCTTACTATAATTTGTAATGTAACAAAGAGACTTCTCAGGTCTGTTCCAAGGACTGATAATCAGACTCTCAGCTTTGTCATCTTTAGCTCTATCTGTGCTTGCATATTATTAGGTCTTGAGGCAAGAAATCAGTTTCAAAAGAAATTGGTTCAAATGTATCTTGCAATTTGCAATTATATTTGCCTTTTTCCGAGAAGAATCTTTAAAAAAAATTTCCTGATTTATGTGACAGAGATAATGTTTTTAGTCATTACAGCAGTCTTAATGTAGAAGGTCTGAATATTGTAGTTAACAGACTTCCCTGATAGGGAATTATCATTAGGGGTTTCTCTAGTTTTATATTATATTTTATTTGCTAGAGAGACAAGTATAGTCTTTCAATTGTATCTTTGTGTGATTCCATCTAGCAAATTATAGAAAATGTTCTGTGTGAATGACTGTCCAGTCTGATTAAAATTATCAATGGAGCTGTTGTCTGGTTTTTAAAAAAGATATTGCTATTATTAGAGATGGCTGGACACTAAATGATTTTAATCACTATCATAAAAAAATGTCAGTACTGGGCTTTTTTACTGAGCTAATAACAGTGCTTTGAATTCAGATATGGAATTTAACTGTGACAAATGAGAGCTTCTGTTCTGTCCATTTGGCCTGTCTCTGATAGAGCAGATTACTTTAGAGTTTGTAACAGTAATCCTGTTGTCCATAGTTCAGTTAATCATCTATTGCTGGTTTCTGTAATGTACCACTCTAGGGTAAACTTTATGATGCAACCTACTATAGTTTTCAAATGGCTATTTGAATAAAACAGGATTTGGAAATGACTGATAAGGGCCTATTTAGTTAGTTTGGTTTGCATAGTAAATGGAGAAGAGGGTCAGCTGAGATTGCATCTAGTGATTAATGTGCTACAGTCTGATTGCATTCAGTTTACATGGTGGAAACATATAAAACTCCATGGAGTAAGGCAGAATCCATTAGCAATGTTAAATGAACATGTGTAGGCCAAGAGTGACCGATCTTACCCCACTGAGAGAATTACTTTATACAGATAATGTTACTTGAAGGCTACTGCCTCATATCATATTTCTTAAACAAGGGTTCCTGCCTATGTAATAATAAGAATTGTCTGTCAGTCTGCTAGAATAGGGCTCCCCAGTCCGGGGACCAGTACTGGTCCGCAGCATGCCAGCAACTGAGCAGTCAAGCCCCATTCACAGGATATAGACAGTACACAGAACCACACCCCTTCCAGTCTACAGAAAAACTTTCCCCATGGAACTGGTCCTTCAGTGCTCAAAAGGTTCAAGGCCCCTGCTAGAACAAGTTTCTCTCTTTCAAGTGTGAAAGGCAAGCTAGTCAGTCTCTCTTTAGCAAGGTTTTTGTTCTTTGGAGGGAGAGGCAGACCGTCCTCTCCCATTGATTTGGCAAAGCTGATGTATTATTATAAAATGGATACTGCTTTGCAGTGGTTTCTTTCTTTTGCAGTAGGTTAGTGGCTGTTAATTGTACAACTAATGAATTAATACCAAGGATGTACAAAGATCTACTAGGATGCTGTTCCACCCCCAGATTTTCAGTGCATTGAAACACACTCTTGTTCATGTGCAATACATGTCAGACCATTGTGCCCTATATTCTGCATGAACAGAAAGTGGCTGTAGAACTGTAGCTCTGCAATACAACAAAGTGTGATTGTCCATCACCCCAGTCCTATCTTGCTTGAGAAGTATCTGATAATGCTTTGGGAAATATTTGAGTTCCTCAAAGCACAATCTTCTTGAAGAACCCCTCTAGCTGGGCCATTACTTTGTTTTCATGCACAGTTTATGTGGGGAAGTATACTTATCAAACATTTACTTCCTTTCTCCCTAAACAAAAAACATGAAGAAGGAACCAGAGTCGGAGAATTTCAGTTTCAAGAAAATGCAGCATTTTGCATTTCCACTTGTTCAATCCAAAACAGTAGTCTTGATGTTTTGAAATAAAAGTACCGTAGTCATGCTGGACAATCTTATCTTTGGCACTATAGTTGTGGGTTTTAAGTAAAAGTAAACTTTCAAGTCAGGCTTAACTCCTTAATAACTTCTTGGATATGGCCAAATAGTTTTCTTAATTGTAGTGTAGAACAGTTTGTCATTGCTGCCTCAACTTCTCAGTACACTGCAACTTAAAATCCTGACTTTCCTTTAGGATCCCTTATTGAAATAATAAGGTAGACCTTGTTTATTTTATGGGTTGGCAAAGAGGCTGCCATGCGCTGATGTAAATTCTCTAAGAATCCCTCCTCCTGCGATTGATGTTCCCTGGAGGGGTCTGTCATCGAAGTAGGAACCAGACCCCCAACAATGCCTACCTCTGAGCTTAGATAAGGTCAGCCTAGTGGTCCCGTCTGCTGAAATGTACAGCATACTCTATTCCCCCTCCCCTTCCGGTATCCTCTTTTTGCTTATGTTGTTCATAATTTGAACAAGATTTTTAGCCTTGTTAACTTCTTAGCTCTGTTTTTTTTTTACTTTAAACTTGTAACCTTGTTTTTAATTGTGTTTTTAGACATGCTTTTATATTGTTTTATGATGTTGTTTGTAAACAACCCGGAGTCACTTAAGTGAGATGGGCAGTGTGGAAAATAGACAGACAGATTGATTCAAAACAATGCCTTTTTGGACAGGCACTTTTTATGAGTGTATTTTGAACTCTAGGAAGGAGACTAGGCCAAAAGCAACCTCTAAACCTCCTGAGGTAATTTCTGCTTTATTTTCTTTTTTAATTTAATTTAATTTAATAATTTAATTTATATACCACCCTTTTCCATGCAATGGAGTCAGGGCGGTTTACAGCCAACAATAAAACAATACAGTACAAAAAT
>JANHFO010009945.1:25484-46733 GCA_032468095.1 Pareas carinatus | reverse complement strand
ATCATCATCATCATCATCATCATCATCATCATCATTATTATTATTATTATTATTATTATGCAGCTTCTGATCTATCCTCAGTTTTATAGAAGTGAGTAAGCAGTTCAGCACATAGACCTGATTTTTGGAGGAATGCTGTATGGATCATTTGTATATTATCCATACAGCATTCCTCCTCCCCTTCTCTCCTCTCTTAGTTGCAAATTTTATTGAGTTAGCTTCATCACCTACCTTGCAGGAGCTGGCCTTTTTCTTTGAGTACCTGGTTGAGCAGAATTGTGTTAGCTTTTCTGCTCCACACAGTTATTTCACAATCACAATGGAGAGGCCTCTTGATTGCCTGGTCAGACCATAAACCTATCACAAACAGCTTGTGGCAATCTGTTGATCACACTACTGAATGCTAGCACTGTCCTGCAGGCTGCTGGCATAATGGTCCTAACAGACTGTAAATAATTTTCAAAGGGGAGAAAAGGAAAGAAAAGAGAACATCTGTGGGGGGGAAAGAAAATCTAAACAATGATATGAATATCAAATCTTGTTTTTATTTTTGCATCCAAGACAAACTTATCTGATCTAAGTTCAAAAGGGGATGATGTCTGTAATTTAATTTTCTTTCATTTGTAGACATGTATATCGATAAATCATATTACTCCAACAGCACATTAAAGACCACATTAAATCTTACCTTGCTTTCCTTCTTACAGGTATTGCAATGAGCATTTATTATGTTCTCCGCATATGTTCTGGACTGGCTGGGGTGTATGGGAGCGATGTACAGTCCAGTGTGGAGGAGGAATTCAGGCTCGCCACCGAACTTGTGAAAATGGTCCAGATTGTCCGGGTTGCAGTGTTGTGAGTAATACCTGCCTTCATTGTTTGATTTATATTTGTAGGACTTTACTATAAATTTGTGAGTCAAGAAGGTAATGGTGTATGACCCAGAGAAGAATTCAGAAATACATAAATTCATCTCTACAAAACAAATATCATTTTTAGAACTGTGGATGTTTCAGATATTACCTCCAAATGAGACTGTGGAGCACATGGGAACATGAATGCAGCACCTCAAAAAGCAGTTGCTTCACTGTAGGAAGGAAGTTTGTGTGCCTGGTATTCTGTTGTCAAAGTCTCCTTTCTGCATGATGGTGGGAAACTGCGCTGATGTCAGCTTGGAATCCATTCCAGGGCCCGGTGAATTTTTTTCATCTTTCAATATTTCAGAGTTGTCTTTAACATTAGTTCTATAGCTTTGCTGAGTTCTGCTACTGTACTAATCTGGGCTACATTCTGATTGGATTTCTATCTTATTGTTTGGTACTTTAACTGAGCAAAACCAGAAGTGTCCTAGATAAATACAATCTATTTATATTCTGTCCACACAAACTCAGGTTAAGAGCATTCTCCATTTCACTTTACCTTTCAGTGGCCTCTGTATTGTAGACTTCCAGAGGAGGATTATTTTGATCTTCCTTGGTGAATCTTTAAATTTGAGTGGTAAATAAAAGGTCAGAGCAGTCCTATAATAACATAACAGATCAAAGCAAGTTTTCTCTTGTGATTTTTACTGAGGGGAGTAGTTTGGCATTAACCCATGAGAAGTCAACCATCACACACATTATATAGGAGAAACGTGTTTTATTTTAGATGCTGTAATTATGGCTCTCATTTGATTCAGTCATAAAGTCTGTTTGTGTTAACTTTATACAGAGTGAAAAATTAAAAATTATGAAATGAACAACTAAGCTGAGGACCTAAAATGAGGCTATTTAATGATGGACATCAATATTGCAGAAACTGTTAGTTTAGATGATGCATTTTTCAGTAGAGGAAATACAGAATCTACAGCATCACATTTTTAACTAATCAGAGATAGCTAGTTTAAAAGCTATGCCCTGCATGTCCATACTATTTGTTTAAGGACTGATTTCCCCCTAGCCCTTTTCTCTTGCTATGGTTCTACTGGGGTATCTGCCGCTTTTAATCCAGCCAGCACAGTACAGAAAATCAGACAGAGATTCTAAACATGTTATGACTGCACAAGGCACTGGGGAAGGGTACAATTTGTTGGAAGTTTAGTTCCAGCAATGTATGAGAAAACTTCATTGAAGAAAAATGCCTGGCCAGATTAGCTGCTTCAAACAAGAATGGGCTATGAGGTAGAACTGAAAATGGAAGCCAGGGATTACAGGGCTAGTATCTCAGCATTATATCTGTCAGGAAAACATAGTAAAAAGGTAGTTTTCTGCAAATGGAATTTCTTGTGATGGAACCATTTCAAACTGCCTTGCTGTTCCCTGACAGTAATGTGCAGGAAGGCTGGAATAAACAGGCGATAGAACTGCTATTTTTAACATACATATGCTATAGGGGTTTACTTTGGTGGTGATGGCTTGCCTCATATGTAGCTTTAACAATTCAAATTCTAAATGTTTGGGGGCAAGATTATTCAGAAGAAGGATCTTCATAGCTGGGCTTTCCTAACTTTCAAATTCCCTTTTTCGGAGCTTGTGTTTTTCTAAAGCTATGTTTGTACCAGTATCAGTGGATTTTATTTTTAAAAATTAACTGTTGATGCAATTTAAAATACTGCATTTAAATGATCAAATATATCTTTGAAATATAAGACCATATAATTATATTTTATATAAGTTATATTCCATTGTTTCAGAATTCTATCATCCACTGAATCTGGAGTTTAAGAGATAACCATTGTTAAAAGATTATGCTTTGTTTATTGCCTACAGTAAGTCTATTGGTATCCAAATGATAATTTCTGCAATTGTTAGTTTTTTAAGCTTCCAGTTGAAGATAATTTGGTCCACGAAAGACTGAATCTGGTCCAATTTCAACTTGCCTATTAATCATATTATAGCTCCTGTTATAAATTTCAGTCTGTCACCAGACTGTAAACTTGGCAAGATCTGGTCTTAATTATTCAAATTATAATACAGTATCATACATTTTTTACAGAGTATCATAAAGACTAGAGGTTTTTAATAAGAAACTTGTCTGAAATGGTGTAGGGATTCCTGCCTGAGCAGGGAGTTGGAAGTTTTAACAATAGAAGACCTCCAAGATTCCTTCTAACTCTGTTATTCTGTTAAACTCTGTTAAACCATGTCATTTCTTGTAGGAGTATCAGGCTTGCAATACCAACCCTTGTCCAGAACTGAAGAAGGCGACTCCTTGGACTCCATGGACACCAGTGAATATCTCCGACAATGGTGGGCACTATGAACAACGATTCCGATACACTTGTAAGGCACGTCTTCCTGATGCAAGTTTGCTAGATGTGGGAAGGCAAAGAATTGAAATGCGCTATTGTTCAAAGGATGGTGCCACTGGATGCGCAACTGATGGTAAGAAACCGTCCACATAATCATTGTCAATCTTTTAAGCTTGTTATAATAGAAGATCTCAGAGACTTTAGGTAGAAACCCTAACTGCTTATTATTGCAGTAAATTAAGTGCTGGAGTATGAGTTGCAGGGAGCTCTTTTATGACTGAACCTAATGGCATGCACATGGAAATACATGGTTCATCAAGCAGCAGTACCTCTCCTCTCTCCCAGGTTTCTTAACTATGACTACCTACGATGGATGAACATATCTGGCCTCTGCAATGCAGCAAAAATAGATCACTTCTGGTGTGGTTCCAATTATCTTTCTGCTGTAGGGAATCATGAAGATGACACTGGGACAACTATTTAGAGACTGTTTCAACAACATGTGCAAAAGGATGTGTTGAGTGTGGGAGACAGAGAAAGTGCTAGGAAGAAACTAAGACTAACCCATCCCTGGGTCCCTGGGGTACAAGAAGAAGGAAAAGGAAATTGCAATCATGCTCATAAAACAGTTACAATAACCAATCTCAGTAAAATTCTAGTCATTTTGTGGTATCTGTTTCCTGATCTGGACAACCTCAAAGAGTTGGCAGCAATTGAAGTGAGTAATAACTGCTAGCATCTGTGATAGTTTATTGCACTTATACAAAGGTCATGTTGCTTGAGAACATGTTCAGGAAATATGAGCACAAAATATATCAATGTAAAAATTAATTGCTGCAATTCAGCAAAAAAGAAAACTATCTGTTTGTCTGTCAAATTTATATGCCATTCATCTTGTGGTGCAAGGCAACACTGAACTATATTCTTCTGTAGAAACATTTTTTATGCTTAAAGGTATTTACTATGTGCTTTGGAAGAGATATTAATGTTTTCTTTTTGCAAATAACCCTGTCCCTTAAAAAGTATTCCTATTAGCTTGACTGATCATTGAAGATATCTTATAATTAGAATATATTTTTTAGAATTAAAAGTTATATAAAGCTATTGCTTTTTTTCTGGCATCTTTTAAACTTTTAAAATTAACCAGTATCTGCTTTTTGATTTTAAAATTCTGCGGTGCACAGTTACTAATATTCCACCAAAACTATTAATATTCTTATTTTACATAACTATATTTCTACAATTCAAACCAGTATTATTTTGGCAGAAGATCACACTGCTGAATTGTGTGTGATTTGCACCATCTCATAAATTCTTCTTAGCAGAATTATTATTTTTGCCATGCCTCACCTGGTATATATATAGTTTTTGAGCAACTACGTATCTGAATAACAATTCATTGCAATTTATAATGGATTTCACCTCATCCATGTCCCAAAGGTGCTTTTTCAAAAGACAGCTGGACTGTCTTGTTTTTTCTTTAAAGACACTTCACTTCTCATGCAAGAAGCTTCTTCAGTTCTGACTCAATGGTGGAGAACAGAAGGACTTATATTCCTTGCAGTCATCTGGTTGCTAGCCCTAGAAACCTTATCGATACTTAACAAGCTCTCTGGCCCATGATTTGCTAGAACCTGTATCTTAATCTCTAAAAATTTGACACCGTTATCTCATTCCTTCTCTGTGTTGGCTCAATTTCTTTAGCTTATATGTTGCCTTTATTTAGTGAGTGTTTGCCTAATGACAGTTATGTCAAATCCAGATATCTCTGGATTTCTTGGAAAAAAGCCCTCAATTCTTTGTTTTATAGAGAGATAAATGAACCAGATATTTATAGGATAAAAGTGGGGGAAGGGGAAGAGTTGTTGTTTGTTCTTTTACTTATAATTTGCCCTCCATGCTGGGGTTCTACTTCTTTAAATACTGCGCTCTCTTAGCACTTCCAGCAAGGCTATCAATAGATGATATGACAAGAGTGGTTTTTTTTAAATCACCTGACATCACAGAGTCTGACCACCATTAGTTTTAAGAAGATGTGACTGGCCTAAAGAAAGACTAGAATCTGGATCTTTGTACGCCTAGTTCTGCGCTTAACTAACATACAACACAGTCTAAGTGGTAGATGTGGAATATTTATGTGTTTTTTCCTTGCAAATATCCCTTTTGAGGATAATGGGTAGGGCAATGGGAGAGTTAACACACATTGCACCTTCTGATTGATTTTTCACTGTAAGATTTCACTCTCATGAATGTATTCTCTAAACCACCCTGCAGTTGGAAACAAAGTGAAAATTGTTAGGTAAGTTCTAGTCAGATTTCAGCCATGCCTCACATTCAACCAACTCAGATCCTGAAATTAACCAAATCTCTGGCATGTTTGGTTTTTTGTGCATTTGAAAACTGGCAGCTGAGACAAATAAAAGGTCTTGATCTCTGTGTACAGAATCCCTCCCCTGATCCTACCCCCCCACAGTTGTCTTGCTTTTTCTGACTTTCTTTCCATCACAGAGTTGTATAAGGATCTGAGTCTGTGAACTAAAATTTTATTACCTGTAGCAGCTCATTCGAAATGCCAGCAGGACAAGGTCTTCTACCATCGTTCCTGGCATTTTGTAATTAAAACTTCCTTTGACATGGCCTTTGTGCCTCATTCTTTACATCTTGTAGAATAGCTCTTCTGCTATGGTGCCATTGTGACCATTTTAACATTCCTAATGCTGTGCCTCAACACAAGTTGTTATAATTTGTCCATCTTTTCTCCTTCTCATCTTTGACTCTTGATTCTGGGCCAGGAGACAACAATGGTAACCTTTGTCTGGCAGAATCTCAGGTACTTGAAGGCTATTAATCATTGTCTCCATCGACTTTGTTGCTTCAATTAAAAAGGATCTGGTAATTGCAACCTCTCAATTATTGCAAATTGAATAGATTTGAGGATAAAGATAAAAACAGAAAAGAGCTAGTGTTTAGCGTTTCTGTATAAATGCTACATTTTCCAAATGAGGAGCCACCTTGTAGAGTTATTGTAAGGATGATTGAGATGGTGTTTTTGAAGTGGTTTGGATTCAACGTGCTGTTCAGGTGCTAAGAACTGTTAACTGCATGAAGGGAAACCGTGAGAATGCTTCTTCTGTTCAGATAGCCGTCCAACTTACAGTGCCCTGTTCCAGAGTACTTCATTTCCCCATGCACTATAACTAACATTCAGTATTCTTTAATGATTGGGCAAGTCCCATCTCCTTCCTAGCAGGGTTCCCCCCCCCTAATGTTTCTGCTTTGTACTTTAATATGTTCTTAACATCTTCTTCTGCATGTTACTTTCAGTATTGTAGACTCTGAATATAGAGATTGCTGTTAGATACCTTTTTTAATTGATGAGGGATTCCTGTAATTGGAGGTTCCCTAATTATTTTGGCAAGAGAAGGTGCTGAATTTTTTGACAAAATAATAAAGCTGCCATCCTTCTTACTGGGAATTAATGAGAACACATCAGATTTTATCTAAACAAGCATATTTGACTATAATTTTAAAAGTAAAAGGGGTGGTGAAAAGGCTTTTGATGAAGCTTTGTTACTTGTTTTGAAGAGTAATGGGTGAAAATGTCTCTACATGTGCAATTTTCTTTGTAGCCATTTCATCTGGAATTGGCATTGTTCATTTGTTTACTTCTTACAAAGACTCAAAATTGATATGGCTGCCAAGAACTGTATTGCACTTCTGTCTCATCCTTAAAAACCTTTGTGTTGTGATCAATTGAAATGCATTTGCAGTACAAACAAAAAGCAAAAGTGCTTCTAAAAACCACTGTTCATTTTTCATAAGTCATGGATAAAAACATGCAGTAGAAAAGCAAACATCACAAATATCCTAGACTTAAAAGTCACAGCATTCATTTTAAATGCAGTTATACATAATTCATCCTGGTCATTGAGTTCTTACAGAAGATATATGCTAAAATAGATACCCATATTTGTTGCTTATTATATACTTGATGGAACAGAGTCATTTTGATAAAAAGCAGTGGCTTTTTAATTTTACTTGTCTATTTTACTTTTCACTTAGCTCATTAAACTTTGGAAATAAGCATTTTAACCTTTAACATTAACCTATTTTAGTGCAATTAAATGAATATTATTAAAATCTGTTTAAGAATTCATTCTTCTTCAAGAGGCCTCTTTACATTTATTTACTGCTTTTATCAAGCATTCTAAGGTCTTCCACATTTTAAACATGGACAACCCACATCTCTCACCAATTATATATTCAAGACAGATCTGTATGAGGAAGACCAACTAAAGACTGTTTAAACATTACTCTATTTAATCAGACCTGTTTAATTGTTTTAAATATGTTTTAATTTGTCTTTGTATTTTTATGTGTTTGTTTTAAACTGCCTGTACGCCACCATGAGTCCTTCGAGAGAAGGGCAGGATATAAATAAATTTTTATTATTATTATTTATTATTATTATTATTTTCCAAACAGTAACCATTAGTTTGGCCATGTCAGACTTTGTGATAAAGTTGAATCCAGTTAATAGTAATGTTTTTTTCCTATTATGAGGTTTAGTTAGACCTCAATAAGAGTTATAACCTTCAAAAGCGGAGTATCTACCTTGGTAAAGCCACTAAAGGCCTGACTAAATTGCTTTGGGAACTGCAGTTTCATGGTTCACTGGCTAGTGCTATTTTTACACAGATTCTTACAAAGTTTAACTGTCAGTCTTTGATACCATATTATAATCCATATGACTGGGTACTTGTAAGTGCTAAAGTTACTTGATCAAATGCAAATTAAATTAGAACAATGTTATAAATACATTTGTCTGCCATGGTAAATTCTTGTCTTCACATTTTATTTCTATTTATTCTGTTTACATTTGTTTTCTTAGGTGATCTTTTGCATTCTGGACATCGTTCCACTCATACAATCAATGGTGCTTGGTCCCCCTGGTCTCCATGGTCTCAGTGTAGCCGTGACTGCAACAGAGGTATTCGGAACCGCAAACGAATTTGCAATAATCCTGAACCAAAGTATGGGGGATTGCCTTGCCTGGGACCTCCCCTGGAATACCAAGAATGCAACATCCTTCCATGTCCAGGTAACTTTGTAAAGCATTCAACCTTGTGCAACCCTACTAGGAAATAGTCACAGCCTAAATGCTTTTACCTTTTACATTAATGTCCTCTGCTTTATTTTATGCAATGGCTCATAAATGTTTTTTTAAATGTGCATTGTAAAGAAGGAATTATTTTGTTTCATTTTTTTAATTTTACTTCTGCATGGGAGCAGAAGTAAAACTATGCTGAATGAAACCAAGTTCATCTTATTCCAGCATTTTTTATTTCTCATGATGGTCAACTAGATGATTATGAGGTGCTGCAAGCAAAAGATGAAGGCTTATCCCTTTCCCACCATTTTCTCTTAGATGTTTTATTTGGAAGCACCCTGCTCCCAGCATGGAGACAATATTGAGTCCTCAAGACTAATAAAGCGTGATAAACCTTTCCCTATTTATTTGTTAATTATAAACCATTTTAATCCCTTAATTTATCCAATTCCTACTTTCAAAGTTACCTACTTCAGTGGCTTATATTATCTTGTAGAAGTGTTTCTTTTTCTATCTCCCAGAGCACCATTGGATGACCCATAGTTCTGGTGATTCTAGAAAGAGAGAAATTCACTTATATTTTTCTCTATGCTGTGTACCTGATCATAAACTCTTCAGACCTACAAAGAATGTAAAGCATTTTAGCCTTTTCAAGTAGAGGTGTTTAAGTCTATAATCACTTTGGTTGTCCTCTTCTGCCCGCCCCCAGCTTTATTAAATACTTTCCCAAGTGTAGCAATCAGAGCTAAAGCAGATATATTGCAGCTTTGTTTAGAAGTTAGATTAAAATTCAGCATTTTTATTTTCAATTCCCTCCTAATGATCCCTAGAATGAAATTTCCCTTTTTCATTGCTTTTGAACACTGACTCAACATATGCATGGTGTTGTCATTGTGGTCTCTTTCCTGGTTGGTTACAAACAATGCAATATAGCTGTGAAGTTAGGGTTCTTTTGCTTCATCGCACATCGCATTACACTTACTTAAGTTGGGCTGCATTTACCATTTGGATGACCATTTGCTTAATTTAAAAGAAGATGAATAATTTGGTAACATCTGGCCAACTCGCTGATTACCCTAAGTCAATATTAAAAAGCACTGGGCCCCAGTACAAATTCTTGAGACACTTTCTTTCCTCCACTGAGAAAATTGCAATTTATTCCAATTCTTTCTTTTTAAAGGAAAAACTAGCTTATAGTCCATAAAAGACATGGACACCTTACCCATGTACAAAAGAGAAAGGAGTCCCTGCGGATTTTACTTGACTAGTTGTTGCTGATTATAGAAGGCAGTGTTCATCTCCGGTTCAAGTCCATTGAGCCAGCGCTGTCTGAAAGATTTCCACAGTCATGTGACCAGCGTGATGTCACAGAATGTTGTTAATTTCGGACCAAAGTGGTAGCCATTTATCTACTCGCATTTGTATGCTTTCAAGCTGCTAAGTGGGCAGGAGCTGGAGCAAGGAGTTCATCCAGTCATGTGGTGCTCATGTCTCGAACACACACCGTCAGCTTACTAGCCAGCAAGTCCAGTGTCTTAACCATTCAGCCATGTGCCACCCCTTATCCCATGGGCACTAATTTTATTCAAAAACCTTTGATGAGAGGCTTTGTCAAACACTTTTTAGATATCCAGATGTTGCTATAAAGTAAGTATGCTTGATATCTCTTTAGCTTGTCCTGAGATGCAGTTTGATAGCAAATGGATCATTTAGAGCTAGCTCGAAGTCTCTGTAGGCCCCTCTTGGAGTATAATGTACACTGGTGTATTCTATTACTATTTTATGTTTTTTCATAGGATAGGAAGTATAAACATGCAACATATGAGGATGGCCTGGTGGCACATCTTATCAATGACTAGGTGACAATTCTGATTGTGGAGCAATGATCAGCAATAGTTTTAAGTTAGATATTGCTTCCACTACACACAACACCTTTTAAATTATATTTTTGTATTAAAATAGTAAAATATACTACAAACTAAAAAGAAAAAAAATAGAATAAAACCTCTTTTGCAAGAAAGCTGCAAAAGGAAAGGAAAAATTGAGAAAAGGACAAGAAAACAAGAAAGTAACTTCCCGCCTTCATTCCCGCAAATGTAAACAGTTTCATTATCTATTTATATTCTTTTAATTAACAGATATAAAACTCTTGATCCCATAAATCAACTCTTAACTATAGGCAACTCCGATAATCAACATGTTTTCTAATTCAGGTGTCAGCAAAAAGTCCTCCTGAGCCAGATGTTATCCAGCACCTGTTGGTGTAGAGGGCATCAGGAATGTCTTTGAAGGACAGAGGAAAAGCTGCTACTAACAATCAGATAAAACAAAAAACTCAACTGACAGAAATTACTCATACAAGCCTAAAAAGATAAAAGTGTGTGGGGGGGTGCACATTTAGACCTTCCAAAAATTGTTAGTATAGTTGTTGCAATATAAGTAGACTTAACTTATATGCCATTGGCTTCTCCATCTGCATTTTCTCCTAAGGAGCAGTTTAAAATCTGTATCAATTTTTGTTTGTTTGTTTTATGTACTTGCATCCTGATTTTATTTTGGTTCAAGTGTAGCCTGTCTTTCAATCTAAATCCTCCACCTGATATCTCTTTCTCATCTGTACGTTAAGACCCCTGAACTCTGCATGTCTAACCAGCCCTGTGCATGGATCTAGTAGCATCTTTAAAAATGCTACTTTGATAGTCCTGTATTTGAATTTGTTACCTGCTTCCCAATGTTACCAAAATACCCATAAATTCTTCCTCTTTTCCAACAGTATTTAGTAGCTTAGCAATAGCAGTTAGACTTATATACTGCTTCATAGTGCTTTATAGCCGTCTCTAAGCGGTTTACAGAAATCAGCATATGGCCCCCAACAATCTGGGTCCTCATTTGATCGACTTCAGAAGGATGGAAGGCTGAGTCAACCCTGAGCTAGTGGGACCCGAACTGCTGAGCTTACTGGCAGTCAACTGTTAACAGAAGTAGAATAAAGTACTGCACTCTAACCACTGCGCCACTATAGCTTATCTCGATGGCTTTTGACATTTACAGCCTTCACACCAGACAGGTGTGTTACTCTAAGGTTTACATTTGTCTATGTATCTAATGATCAAATCATTTATAAAGAAGTAACCTCCACTCCTCTCAGAGGAATATCCTTGAAGTAAGAGAATATGGATACATTACCCAAGAATTGGGCACCTTCTACAGGAACAACTTGTTAATCCTTGAAATGATAACCTCCTTCTCCAAAACTCTCATTATCCCTGACCACAAAAGATTGTTATTATCAGAGCGAGACAAATCTATCACACCTCGTAAATCTCATCCAATCTATCTGGTTCTGTAAGCATTCTTAGCTACTGGGATCTTAAGGGAAAAAGAAACCTGCTCCCCAAGTACACGACTCTCTCTGAGTCCCCAAGAGGCAAATATCTGGCACTATGTAAAATAATCTGGAAAATTCCCCCCGGCCTGTTGGCCTTCTCCTTCTATACTAGTTATTACTGGTAACTTTATATTCTTCTTTAGGACTAGTTCAACTAAAAGATGTGATACTTGTTTCAGAACATAGATCCTTTGG
Source organism: Pareas carinatus (assembly GCA_032468095.1). Lineage (NCBI taxonomy): Eukaryota > Metazoa > Chordata > Lepidosauria > Squamata > Pareidae > Pareas > Pareas carinatus. Next base: position 34,811 of record JANHFO010009945.1, on the reverse strand, counting down.
GAATGGACAGTCAGTGTATTTCCCCCCCCCTGCCCAAATCCCTCTCCAGACTCCCCTTTTTCTGCATGACCTGCTCAAGCTTTTTGCAAGCTCTCAACGACTTCTCCTGTTTCCAAAGAGTGCTTGGACGGGACTGAATTCATGTTTGGAAACATAAAACTTCATGTGGTAATTGCTGCTACCAAGATGTGAGGAGGAGTTCTTGTGCAGTGAAACGTGAATATAACTTCTGAGTTTGCTTTCTTCAGGCCCTAGATGAGGAATGAGTTTTGGACACATTTTATTTAATTATTATTATTATTATTATCAGACCTTGGACCTTCTTGGTTTCTGTCTTTTTATCTGATCTTGCTATCTTAGTGGAAGATTTATGTTGGTCGTATTTGTTTTAAAACACAAAAAAACTATATATATATAAAAACAGGTGAGTTTTTTTTAATGGCAGTACCTATGCTGTGGAGCAACCACCCAGGCAAGATCAGACTAGCCTCCTGCTTGTTAATGTTTCAGAAGCTTTTTAAAAACAGCTGTTCTGGAGGGTCTTTCCTTGATTTTAGCATGCCATTTTCATTATGTGGTTTGTAGTTTTCCATATGGGTGATATTATTGTTTTAGTGCTTTATAGATGTGATAGCATGGGTGTTTTACTTTATACCCTGTGTAAACTATCAGGATTGCCTCAGGGTAGAAATGTAGAAAATTATACATACCACATCTCAGTGTAGCTGTTGTGATATCCTTCCCATTTGGAAGTGGTAGCATTGGCATTGGTTTGGACTTCCTCCCATCTTATAATTCAGTTACCTTTCTATAAGGGATGCTTAAAAATATACATTTGTATTTATGGGTTTGGGACTTCAAACTTACTGTAGTGGTCTAGATTATGCAGCTGTAAACTGGAAGACAATGGATGTGTTTATCTGCTTTTTGAGAAACAACGAATAGGGCTGTTTTTCTTCTTCCAGTTGATGGAAGTTGGTCCTGTTGGTCATCGTGGTCCAAGTGCTCTGCTACTTGTGGAAGTGGCCATTATATGAGGACTCGCTCCTGTACAAACCCAGCACCAGCTTATGGAGGTGACATCTGCTTAGGGCTCCACACTGAAGAAGCACTTTGCAATACAGAGCAATGCCCAGGTTTGAAACATGTTTATTTCCTCACCATTTGTAGAACAGACATTGTTAAGAGTTAGAAAAATTAGACAGCATGTTGAGAATTCTTTAATGATTTTTTTCCTACATTTTTTTTCCTTTATACACATGTTATACTGAGAAAGATAATCCTGAGGTCTTTTAGCCTACCGAAAGCCATAAGTTAAATAGTGTAGGAATATGGAATATGGACTTGGTGGGGGATCTCAAAGTAGGTTTCATTCATCCCATTGGGATAGACCTAGTATGAGGTCCTCACTGTTAATCTCCTTGCCTTACGAGTCCATTGTAATGCTCTCATACTCATTTTTGAGTTACAATCCATGCAACATGCTCTGAAGATTTCTCACAATGGAATTAGCCTCAACAGAGGATATCATACAAGATGGAAATCATGCTTTCATTCATAAAAGCTGAGGATGCTGAAGCAGAAAACGTAGGGAAACTGTATTACCTCTGTGAACTGTGTGAGTGGTCTAATTTCAATTAGCAACCACATGGAAAGCAAAGGTCAGTCCAGTCCTTTGCTTAGCCATATTTTCCATTTACATTTGCCTTTTCCATTCCTAGCTAATTCAACTGTAAAGCATTAGTGGGCAGTATATAAGTCTAATGCTATTGCTGTTGCTATCCTATTGCATTAACTGGTGATAGTACCAACCTCATTTTGAAAAACCTGTGAAATGTTTTTGCCATACTGAAACACCTATTGCTAGGAGGAAGAAGGCTGGATGGAAGATATATCTATAGCTGGGAGAAGGGGAAGTCGTAGGGCAAAAAGAAAATGGGAACTCCTCCCCAACTTTTATCATGGGGTTATGACAGTTCTGGCTGCTTCATCAGCTTTCTCAAGAGGTTTAACGTCTGATTTCAATCCTTCTCAATTCAGGATAGGCTAAAACTACATCTTACACTCAGTAAGAGCACACAATACCTCCCCATATTAGCTTTGCCCCAGTTGTCCAGAATTGATAAACTCTCCAATCTTGCATGATCATAATGTCTTTTTCTGCACTGCTTTGCCATCACTAGCAGCAGCCAGTGATGTGGAGGAAGAACAAGATGTGTGATAGGGGATTAATATTAATAATTGTTCCATCTTTAAGTGACATGCATGTAACCCTTAATTCTGGTATATTGCATTTCGCAAAAGCTAAAGGTATTTTTTTAGAGTTGACAGAATTTCTGTATATGCTCCCTCACCATCAGTCTCCCTTGTATAAAAAAGATTCTGAGGATCAAAACCAATACATTTGTTTGTTCCTCCAAACAGTTCCACTGTTTCTCTAAGAATGTAAAGTGTGGATACCAGAGAATTTTTGAACAGAAGACAGTGGCTGAGAGTTTAGTTTAATCCCCTTTGGGGTAGGTGAATTGCTGAAACTCATACTATTGATCCATTTCGATCCATCCAAGGACACCAAAAGATGCAGTGTTGAGTGTAAACTACATGTTTTAAAATTTGCACATATTTTTATCAACATAATGATGGTCTGAAACATAATTATTGCTCCAGTGTATTGATTACCCTTGCAGAATCAGGTTAAGTTGCTAAACATAGAAAAGTTGAATGTTGGGATGGGAGAAAATTTAAAGGGAACGCCCGGTGGACTGTTGGTCCTTTCATGTGCTATTGATTTTCGTCTGTTTCAGAAAGTTGGTCTGACTGGTCAGATTGGTCAGGCTGTGATGCATCTGGAGTCCAGGTCCGCACTCGCCAGTGTAATATTTTATTTCCTGTGGGTCAGCAGTGCTCTGGGAATACCACTGAAAGTCAACTGTGTGATTCTGACTCCAATTTCATACCAGGTAAGAGCAAGTGCTGATGATACCCTGATGCAATTCCTGAATAAGAGGCTTGACTAGGTGATTGCATGCTTCCTGAAAGTAGACTGAGCTATATCTAAAATGAAGAATTAAGAGCTTGTGTCTGTTCAGTAAGACGGAGCTGAAGGGAGGAAACAAGAATGAGTTACTTGTAGCTCCTTAGTTTTCCCTCTTACCCCAGATGTTTATGCCAGCCCATTTGGTGGGTTTAAATGTCTTCATTCTCTTACCTTGGCTTTTACATTCTGCCGATATTGCTGTTATGGCAGTGTTTTTCAACCTTAGTGGCTTGAAGATGTGTAGACTTCAACTCCCAAAATCCCCCCCAGCCAGCTCTTCAAGCTTCCAAGGTTGAGAAACACTGCTGTGTGACAAGCAGTTTAATAAAATCATTATGATTGGTTGCACTGTCAGGCAGATGTGCATTTTGATCCATCTTTCAAGTCCTTCTCAAGGAACTGGAGTAGGCATTGTTATATTTGGTTAATCTTCAATTTGATTCAGTCTGAAACTGGTAAAAACTTCACAGTTCAAGTCCAGTTCTGAGTAAGATGGGTTTTTGCAAAGTCAGAATATTCAGGTCTGATAAGTTCAACATTTGCATGTATCTAGGCAGCCCTTTGGGTATTGCTCCAAGGGCTCCTATTACTATTGGCACAACCACTGATAACTTCCCCCATAGACGCTCAACTTCAATTTGCAGATCACGATGATGATGATAATTATAATTACTAGATTTGAGTGCATTATTGTTCTGGCAAATAAGCAACTTGCGTTGCTGACAACTTGGGTTGTGTACTTAAGGTATCATTTGAGGAATAATTTGTTTGCAGTCAAATGAAATTTACTTAGAACAGACATTCTTCACCATTCAGCTGTTAATTCAGTTATTTGCTATTGTAGATATAACTGTTGCAAGGACCAGCAGTATCAAAGAAAAAAGATGTGGTGGTAAGATTCTTCCCTTTGTTATAATTATTTGTCTTTTCCCACCCGCAACACTTTCATGAGATTTTCTACTATTTTTTTTTACACCAGCCAAAGCTGGAATTGCACATTTCAAATTTCTATGACTCTCCTGTGCTCCATTAGTGGAGAATAGATGTAATGCAGCATTGAACACTTGGGTTTTTGTGTGCTCTGAGCTTGGTTATTTTCTTGCAGACCTTTCATTTCCAGGAGACCTAACATCATTAGTGTGTGTAGAAGAGTGAAGTTTGCAGATTTTTTATACATAGTGGCTTGCCCTGCCAGTCTTGGTGAGGGTGTAATTTCTTCATTATTGGTTCTCTGATTAGGGTGTTGTTTGTTTCCTTGATTGTTTATCTGAGGCTGTTTGCTGCTAATCTGGGTGTTGGTTGCCCTGGAGAGTTGTTCTGGGGTTTGGCCTTCCTTCCTTGGCCTTTGGTTGTATGTTTCAAATGATATCTAGATGGAGTTTATCTCAGAGTGTCTGTTGACTTGTCAGAATGACAGTATTATTGTGCCCTTCACTATTCATGTTATGTTATGCTGGGTACCATCTTTTGATTGTGGCACTATAAGCAACAGTGAAGGCAAAAGGTGAACGGGCCACCATGGCCCAGATTGAATATTCTGAAATAATAGTTTTCTACTTCATGATGCAGGGATGGAACACTTCTATGAATTACTTCATTCATATTCCAAAATATATGGACAATTTATTCAGCTGTTTTTCCATCAGCTGTTTTTAATGGTTTTAATGTAGCTGATTATTTGGTTAATTTTATAGGTGGGTTTCTTATATTTCTTACTTTTGAGGATTTTTTTTTATACAACAGTTTTGTCTGTTAGCTGCTCAGAGCCTTCAAGAAGGGATGGTATGCACACGAGCACCTACTTTAAACAATAAATATATGTTCATATTTGCTGAAACAGTTGAAACCATAATCATTGGTTAATAATCTTTCCAGCATATTTGGCTGCAATGTGCTACTGAGTTTTTTACCCTGCCCATGACTAACACATAAAAAGACAATATGTTTTGTAGATGAAAATAATTATACAAGTTTGCCAGTTTTGGAGAACTGATACCTGGTGCTTCTTTTTGTTATCAAGCCGATACCAACTGTTCAGTCTCCCAAAAGAAATTACTTCCTCCTCAGGAGGACTGCAGGCTGTTTAAGGTTTGATTAGGGTGGACTCTTGTGAAGAGGAAATCATTTCATTGATCAGAAGTTTCTCCAATGCATGATTACTCATTCAAGCATCTTTCCTAAGAAGATGATATTGTGAAACAGTTCCATTATATAACAGTTTTTGAGAGTAGCCCCTTGATCCCAGGCAAAGCTGCTGGTGCTGCTTTAAACGCGTTGCTTGCAGATTGCTAGGTTGGCGATCTTCTGCACTCTAAGGAATCTTCTCTGAATCTTCTGAAGTGCTGCATAGTGCTATTACTAGGGGTTATGTTCCTTTTTTTCAGGAGTAGATTCTCTATTTCCCTCTTCCCTCCAGTTGTAACTACAACAGAGTAGACATAGTAAAGAATTCTTTCTTGTATTTCTTTAGAATTGGGATGAATTCTTTCACCCATGCTCTGGCTCGTTCCAACTTACTTCACTATCATTAGCATGGATAAATTAAGGTGTTATGCAAGCCGTGCGAAGTTGAGACGGTGATCACAAGTAGTCATGACATTTGATGGTCCCAGTTTTTAGTGCATTTGAATCCAAATCTCTGGCAAAGTCTTCAATGAATAATTTTGGCAACTCAGTCACGATGCTGATAAGTAGTCATTATGTGAAATTTTGCTGCATCAATTGTTTCATTCTTTTCCACTACAAAAACAGCATTTGCTGCTGTTTTTACATGTTGAATTTTCACCTTCATGTAGTTAGTTGATAAAGTTTGTTTTAGTTGAGATGCTAAAAGAAAGCCTTCATTTACTTTAACACTCCTGATCTTAACTAACTCCATGTGGGGTTTTCATTGGTATTATTATTTTATCGAGACTATTTATCTATATTTTGCCTCAAGGGAGCAAACTTATCTAATACTCCTGCCTTCTCTTCCCCCCCAACAATAACCTTCTAAGGTGGTTGGGCTGAGAGAGAATGATGGTCCCAAAAGTTCCCTAGTGGTTTTCATTCCTAAGGTAGACCTAGAACTCACAATCCCCCAGTTTCTAGGCCAGCACCTTCACCACTATACCAACTGGCAGTCATATAATTATGGTGACCTTGCAATCTTGTTCTTCTCTGAAAATATATCTGGCAGGAAATTAAAAAGCAGAATTCTGTAGTTAATATAACATTTAGTATTTTATCCTGCTTCCTAAATAAGTAATATGCAAAAATTATAACATGTAAACTAAATCAGGTATTGATTTTCTTTTCTCACTCATCTAATTTGTAGAATTTAATCTGTTCCACATGACTGCTGTGGGGCTGAGTAGCTCAATTCTTGGGTGCCTTCTGACTCTTCTGGTTTACACTTACTGCCAGCGGTATCAGCAACAGTCTCATGATGCCACTGTCATTCATCCAGTATCCCCAGTCCCTCTGAACACCAACATCACCAATCACCTCAACAAACTGGACAAGTATGATTCTGTAGATGCCATTAAGGTAAGGAATCAATAGTGGCCATGTGTCATCAAATGTAAATACACAGATTCCATTACAAATTACTATAGGCTGTTTCGGGAGGGGTGCACCTAGGCTTCCATTGTCACAGTCAACCTCACAAGCTTCCAGAATTCTAATTTTGATGTGACAGATGAACATATTTACATAATTCATGGAACTTTTTCAGTGCATTCAACTTTATTAAATTGTTTTAGCCATGCTTGTTTTTGGTAGAGTGACCTCAGGTATACCATAGAGTATTAAGTGTGGTTCTCAATTCCAAAAAGTTAGTGCATTCCTGGTGTAGCTACAGATTTAATGCATAGAATCAGCATTAAAACTGATTCTGTCCCTAGAGCTGATCAGGCAGAACTTCGCTTGAATTATATGTCAGCACTTTAAAGCAGCTTTCACATTCTGATTATACTTGCTGACTTCTAAAGCCATCTGTCATGTCATCCCGAGTCTAGTATGCAAATTCTTTGGCATCTCTAGTGATGTTCAAATCTTTTAAAGTGATGTAATTTATGGTTTCCTCATCATCATCTGTTTTATGTATTTTTCAACAACTATTTGTCATATTATTCAAACTTTAATTGTTCTTTCAAGTTGCCCACAAATTGACAACAAAATGTCAGCCAGCTGCGGGACAGAAATAGCATTGATCATACTTGGCGACAGTGGGGTAGTGGTTGTGCATCCATCCTTGCTCATCTTGACCTCTCAGTGTCCTTTGATATCATTGAACATGGTATCCATTGGGTCCAGCTGCAGAATTTGGGGCTGGTCAATGCAGTTTTGTGTTCATTAGCCTGCTTTCTCCAAGCACGGTCCTAGTAGGTGTTGATAGGGAGTGTGTGTCTATGGCCTTGCATGGCTGCATTTCTGATGTTTCTGGATATTCTTGAAGTGTAAAATGCAGAATGCATTGCAGTAGTCCAACCAGGAGGTGACCAGGGCTATTCCCCAAACCCTTCATAAGCCTACAATCACTTATCATTGTTTGGAACCACGTACAGCCATTGGCACCTGAACAATTGAACACAGTCCTCAGTTAGGAGGCCACTTTTATAAATCTCCTCAGGAAACCAGCTGGGAGGAATTGCCAACCTCCTAGACCAGTGGTCTCCAACCTTTTTTACCTTGGGGACCACCACATTCATAATTTGAAATTCCAAGGCCCACCAATATGAAAGGCACCTATTTAATTTAAAATGTTAAAAAGCTTATTCAATTATAACAAAATCATAAATATTTATTTAATCATAACAAAATCTTTAAAGGTTGTTTAATAGTAGAAAAATTATTAAATTTAGTTTAATTATTACAAAGCAATTGAAGCTAATTTTAATACTACACATTTTAATTTGATATTTGTTCCTGTTTGAGGGAGAGAGAGAAAGACAGAGAGAGAGACAGAGAGTGAGACAGACAGAGAGGAAGAGCAAATGAGAAAGAGAATGAGAGAGGGCGAGAGAGAATGAGAGAGGAAGAGGGAGGAAGAGGGGGAGGGAGGAAGGGGGAGAGAAATAAAATGAAAGACAAACTCACTCTCTCACACACAGAGAGAATGAGAAAGACACAGAGAGGTAGAATTTGAATTTGAATTTGAATTTATTTAAATTTCTATACCGCCCTTCTCCCCGAAGGGACCCAGGGTGGTGTAAAGCCATTTAAAACATAAGACATACCGAACACAATTTTAAAAGAATAATTAAAATAATACATATAAAGATGGCTAAAATTTAAAAACCAAAATCTAAAACCAATTTAAGCCAAAAATTTAAAATGTTTAAAACTAATTAGACATTTAAAACAGGAGAGATGTGGTTAGTCCAAGCTGGCCTGGATCAAAAAAATATGTTTTTGTGGCACGGCGGAAAGCATGGAGGTCGGAAATAACATGAATCTCTGGTGGGAGGTCATTCCAGAGGGAGGAAGCTGCCACAGAGAAGGCTCTTACCCTGGGGGTCGCCAGCCAACATTGTCTGGCTGACGGCACACTGAGGAGGCCCTCTCTGTGTGACCAAAACGGTCAGTGGGAGGTATTTGCTGGCAGAATGCGGTCCTGTAGATAACTGGTTCCTAAGACACGGAGTGCTTTAAAGGTCATCACAAGCACCTTGAAGCGTACCCGGAAGCCCACTGGCAACCAGTGCAGCTCATTCAGGAGGGGGGGCCACATGCACCCTACCACTAGCCCCCATCACCCTCCGTGCGGCTGCATTCTGTACCAGTTGGAGCTTCCGGACGCGGCCCAAGGGGAGCCCCATGTAGAGAGTGTTACAGTAGTCCAGAAGGGCTGTGACAAGTGCCTGAGTGACCGTTCATATGGCGTCCCAATCTAGAAAGGGACGCAACTGGCGTATCAGGCGAACCTGGTAAAAGGCCCCCCTGGTGATGGCTGCCACATGATCTGCAAAGGACAGCTGTACATCCAGGAGGACACCCAAGTTGTGGACCCTTTCTGTGGGGGCCAAAGACTCTCCCCCAATAGCCAGCGATTGAGTAAGCTGGCTATATCGGGACACCGGCAACCACAGCCACTCGGTCTTGGAGGGATTGAGTTTGAGTATGTTACACCCCATTCAGATCCACATGGCCTCCGGGCACTGGGACATCACTTCCACGGCATCGTTGGGTTGACCTGGGGTGGAGATGTACAACTGAGTATGATACTCCACCCCAAAGCCACAGATGATCTCACCCAGCGGCTTCATATAAATGTTGAACAGGAGAGGTGAGAGGACTGACCCCTGAGG
>JANHFO010009940.1:157315-174077 GCA_032468095.1 Pareas carinatus | reverse complement strand
CTTTCTTTCTTTCTTTCTTTCTTTCTTTCTTTCTTTCTTTCTTTCTTTCTTTCTTTCTTTCTTTTCTCTCTCTCTCTTCCCTCCCTCCTTCTCCTTCCCTTTTAACCCTCTGAAACAAAAGGCTAAGGAAAAGAAAAAAAAGCGAGAGACTCCCGGGCTTGTATAGTTTGTACTTTTGATAAAAGCTTCCACTGATGAGCTCTGGCAGTTGAGGTTCTTTTCTAATGTCTTTTTATCTGAATTAATTCCTCAGATGAAAACTTTAAGGAACAATGAAAAAAAGAGAGGTAGGGCTCTGAAATAGTGAGAAGAGGGGAAGGGGAGGAAAAAAAAATTACATGGCACACCTGGGACAGATGAAGCCAAACTCCGGCTTTTATAATGCCAATCAGCAAGGCTGTTATCATCCCTCTAATTAGGGAAGCAGCCTAAAACAGAGAGCGCTGGGGAAATGGTAATGTTATGGTTTTGCACTTAAAAGGGGAGAGATTTCGTACCCTGTAAGAATCCAGGATTGGGGTTGACAAGTCCTTTAATTAATGGGCTGGATTCCCTGTGTGTGTGTGTGTGTGTGTGTGCGTGCACATTGGGAGCGCATGTTTCAATTCATAAAAGTGGACAAAGGGGGCTGTCGGGAAGAAGGGGTGTGTGCGTGCGTGTGTCTCAGCCCGTGCTGTGTTTGTGTGCAAGAAAGGCGCAGAGAAGAGGTGAAACAGAAAGGAGGAATGGGAAAAAAGAGAGTCCATTCCCTTTTTGAAGGAGAACAGAGTTCACAAGCTACCTTTCTTTTAAGCCCCAAAGGATTCCACACGGAGCAGCGCCCAGCGGTTTGCCAGTGGATTTGAAAGCTTCAGCAGGAAAAAGCCCCAAGGCCATCAGGCGAATTTTTTAAAAAAAAGTTTGGGAAGGAGTGTGTGCCTTTGGAATCTGAGTAACGCCGTCTTGCTTCTTCAATTCTCTTAACTTTCCATTCGGAAGGGACTTTTTTAAGTATAGCAGAGTTGGAAGGGGCCTTTGCAGGTCATCTAGTCCAACCCCTTGCTCAAGCGGGAGACCCCGTACCAGTTTGGACAAATGGATGTCTAGTCTCTTCTTGAATGCTTCCCCTGATGAAGCACCCACCAACTTCCGAAGGCAAAAGCTGTTCCACTGCTTGATTGCTCTCGCCTCTAGGAAATCTCTTCTTATTTCTAGGTTGAATCTCTCCTCGATCGGTTTCCATCCGTTGTTCCTTGCCTGACCTTCGTCTTTGTGGCAGCTCCTCAAATATTGGAACACTGCCGTCATGTCACCTCCTATTCCTTCTCTTCACTAGACTAGCCATGCTCGGTTCTTGCAGCCGTTCTTCATATGTTTTAGCCTCCAGCCCCTTCATCATCTTTGTTGCTCTTCTCTATACTCTTTCTAGGATCTCAACATCTTTTTTGATACTGTGGTGACCAAAACTGGATGCAGTATTCTAGGTGTGGTTTTGCTAAGTACTACTACTCTACTAATAGAGCCAGGACGGTGCAGTGGTTCAAGGCAGCACTGCAGGCTATTTCTGCCGACTGCCATCTGCCCTTAGCCATCAAAAGTTCAGCAGTTCGATTCTCACTGGCTCACGGTTGACTCAGCCTTCCATCCTTCTGAGGTGGGTCAAATGAGGACCCAGATGGTTGGGGGGGCCTTAGGCTGGCTGTGTAAACCACTTAGAGAGTGCTGTAAAGCACTGTTAAGCGATATATGTCTAAAAAATAAATAAGGCTTTATAGAGTGGTATTAGTACCTCACGTGGTCTTGATTCGATCCCTCTGTTGATGCATCTGAGGGTTGTATTGGCTTTTTGGCTGCTGCCACACACTGCTGGTAGAGACGGCATCTGGACCGACCCAATAAAAGAGCTACTTAGAATTAAATTTGTAGGGATTTCAATTGTCTGTATAACTGATAAAACAGTTTCTTTGATCTTGCTTCTGATCTAGGACTAAGCTAGAACATTTTGCAGGAAGATGACGCTTCTCCTGATACTGAGAGAATGGAGCGTGAACTGCTCGACATGAGAAAATAGGATCTGGGTCCAAACCAAGTTGCATGCACAATTGCAGTTCACTGAAGAGTGAACTGGGCAGTCTTAGCCACACCAGTGCTCCCAGCCAGGCCTCCAGAATTATGCATGGGAACTCACAGGAGAAAACAATTATGTTGAGCAGAGTTAGCAGTGAAAGGAAGCCAGGTAGACAAAGAACGCGATGGCTTGACACCATCAAAGGTGACACCAGCCAGAGCACAGAAAAACTCAAAAGGAGCAGGGCAAGATCGGACGATATAGAGAGGCCTGGCCCAGAGGATCACCAAGAGTCAGACACAACTGAATGGATAATATCATCTTCATCGTCATTACATTCGAGACTAAAGCAGCCACTGATATAATTGTTTTATATGTTTTTAAGGTGTTGTTTTGTTGTATTTGTTATAACTGTTTTTATTTTGGCTGTACACCGCCCTTCGGGAAGAAGGGCGGTCTAAAAATGTAATAAATAAATAAATAACCCTAACACAGTCAGATAGTTTACACAGGTAAATTTAAGATTTGCGAACCATTCTAAATGAAGTGGTAGAAAACTGGCTTCCCTAATCCAGAGACCTATTCCAATCTCACTAAGAAAAATAAAGGTATCTTCATAGATTGGCAAATTCCAGTATATTGTACTGAAAACACACCCAAACTGCCTCAAGGTAAGTTAGAGGTCTTCACTGCCCAACTACAGCTTAGTTAGTGGAAAAGCAAACTCAATAAATTATGCCGGAGAAAGATTTTAGTGGGCAAGGGTTGGGATACGAATTTAGAGCAGGGTTTCCCAACCTTGACAACTTTAAGGCGGGTGAACTTCAACTCCCAAAATTCCTCATGCTGGCTGGGGAATTCTGGGAGTTGAAGTCCACCCACCTTAAAGTTGTCAAGATTGGGAAATCCTGATTTAGAGGACGTGTCAACTGCAGAAGTTTAGTTCCCGATTCCAAAGGTTTTTGACCCAAGATGAATTTATGGGCAGCCTCCTGTATGTGAGGAAAAGGGAGGGCCTTGTTGGCAGGCTCCTTCCCAACCTCCAGCCATCTCAGTTGGATCAGAAGTCCAACCACAACAGGCAGAAGAAGCTCCCGATGATGCAGACCAGCTCCCATTGTCGGTGACTCCACAAGCCACGTTTCTAACGGTAGGAGAGAATCGGAACCCCAAGCGATCAGTTTCCCTCCCCGCAGATTGTACCGTTTGGAGCTCAGAGGGATGCGAAGGTAGACCCTGCCAGAGAGAAAATTAAGCACAGGTAGCCCTCAACCTATGACACCAATTGAGACCCAAATTTCTGTTGCTAAGCGAGACTTGTTAAGAGAATACTGCCTCATTTTGCAACCTTTCTTGACACATTTCGTAAGTGAATCGTGGCAGTTGTTAAGTTAGAACATGGTTGCTAAGTGAATCTGGTTCCCCCGTTGACTTTGCTTGTCAGAAGGTCACAAAAGGTGGAACACATGACCCCTGGACACGGCAACGGTCATAGATATGAACCAGTTGCCCAGCGGCTGAATTTTGATCCCATGACCATGGAAAATGCTGCAACGGTGAAAAACGGTTATAAATCACATTTTTTTTAGTGCTGTTGTAACTTTGACCATTCACTAAACAAATTGTTGTACTTACCTGCCTTGCTTCTGAATGAGTAAACTCTGAGTTGCAATACTACAATATCGCTAAAAAGGGAACATAGACAGATTTAAATCCAAACGCATCTGAAGGAGGTGTTACAGGTACTCCTTGGCTTACGGCTACAACTGAAACCAGATTTTCTCTTGTTAAGCAAAATATTTGTTAAGTGAGTTTTGCTCCATTTTATGACCTTTCTTGCCACTGTTGTTAAGTGAATCACTGCAGTTCTTAAGTTAGTAACAGTGGCTTCCCCACTGAGTTTGCTTGTCAAAAGATCGCAAATGGATCACATGGCCACAGGATGCTGCAACCGTCATAAATATGAGTCAGTGGCCAAGCGTCTGAATTTTAAACATGTGGCCGTGGGAATGTTGCAAAGTTTATAAATGGAAGGGCTGGTCTTAAGTGTTGTTTTTCAGCACCTCTGTAAATTCAAATGGTCACTAAACAAATGGATACAAATTGAGGACCATTTGGATGAGTTCAATGTACTAAGCGGATGAATGCGACCCCTTTAGAGAGCGAGTGCCCAAACTGCAACCCAAAAGCCACTTATTTATCGCAAAGTGCCATCATGGCAATACGTACCCCCCCATGGCCATTGGTGACCCCCTGCAGCCCACCTGCAGCCATCAGTGACACACCATGACCCCCTGCAGCTGTCGGTGCCTCCAGCAGCCATCAGCATCCCCACCCCACCCCATGGCCATCGACAAACCCCCACACCCCAACATGGGCCTTCTGGCAGCCTCCCCCAGCTTCTGCACCCTTCTGTGAGCTGTGCTCCCCTCCAAACTAGCTCCTCCCCTCTCCCACCTTCTCCACAGACTCCGCACCGCATTTGCGCCACCCACCTTACCCCCAGACAGGAGAAGAAGGAAGCGCTCCCATTGAATTGCTGGGCAGAGGGGCGGGGGGTGTCAGAAATGTCCCCAGGCATGTGTGGAGAGGGGGAGGGGAGTCCCGCATCCCTCTGGCTTTCTATTAAAGGCATCTGTGCTGGGGCGATGGCGCATGTGCCCACAGGGAGGGCTCTGAGTGCCGCCTGTGGCACCCGTGCCATTGGTTTGCCACCACAGTACTAAGCTATCTTCATTTATGCTAGAGATTAAGAATTCGGCAGGATCCCTTGTTAGAGGATGTGCTCCTGAGCATATGCAGAATGCTACAAAGTATTGATCCAAATTTCGATCTTGGCCTTTGTTATATCTGAAATAAAAGGTCAGTTCATTGAGAAATACACGAAGGTTGCAAAGCGATGACAGAACCTGACACAAGGCAAGAGTGAATAGAAGAGAATATCCGTAACTCAAGGTTGGACTGTAGGTCCTTTGTGCTCTCTGAGCTTGGCGGTTTTCTTGCAGACGTTCCTTTCATTACCCAACTAGGTAACGTCATCAGTGCTAGAAGGGAGTGGAGAGAGGAAGGGGTGGGAGGAGGAGGAAGAGGCGAAGGACTATAGAATTCTTGGTGCTCTCTGAATTCAGCTGTTTTCTTGCAGATGTTTTATTACCCAACTACGTAACATCATCAGTACTGGAAGGGAACAGAGTTTGTTCTCTGTTTATATATATAAGTGGCTTGCCCCCTCAGTGCTGATGGGAGCATTCCTGGTGGTTCCTTGATGAGGCTGTTATTTACTGTGTGATTATTTGTGTGAATTGGGAGGTAACAGGCGGTAGGCAGGAACTGCTGGGTAAACTTCGCTCCTGAGATACAAGTAAAAGGATGAGGATGTGTCAGAATGGCGGCTTTATTTAGAGTTTCTTTGCTAGCTGAGCCTTTGCCAGGTTTAGTACCATGTAGGGCTTCATATATTGCGCTAACCTGCTCAGAGATTAGAGCCAGAACCCAGGAAGAATGAGGAGCAGCCATTATCAATTAAAAAACAACAACAGTAAAAATGGAAAACAAAAAATGTAACTCTGTAGAAGACTGAAATACAATTCAGATGCCTTTCAAAACAGAAAAAACATCACCCACACACTCCAATATACAGTACTGTATCTTGGAAGCATCTCCTCTTCTTAACTTAATTGCTTGATCCATTTATTTGGCCGGGCTTAAGCTCCAGCTCTTTTGTTATTAATATTCCAAGATTTTTGAAAAAAGGAAAACATTTCAAGAGCTTCTGAAGTTCCCACTCTAAGCCCATTAACATTGATAAGCAGGGGGAAAAATCAGCTTGTTCATACTTATCATCAAGCCTGACACTTCACGAAATGAAGGCAGAAGTTTGGGTATAGTCCTTACTGAGTTAAAAGTGTAAAACAGAATATTGTTGTATGTAGAGATCAGTCTTGTGTTCAGTGCGATTAACACGATTTGTGTTCTAGCATTTGGGATCATGTCTGTTCCAGGCTTGATGGCAAGTGGAGAGGGGAAGGCAAGAGCTCTCTCCTCTTTGTTTGGGACATCTTCTGTAGAAGACGCGAAACTGGTTTGTAATTTGATCTCTCAATATGAACCTCCATTGAAATTGAAATAAAGTTTTCTTCCCTGATTCAGTCTTCAGAGTACCCTCAAAAGCAGAAGGACTCGTTCCAGGTGGCCAAATGCTTTGGGTTTATCTCAAGAGAGAAGCACCTCAAGAATCTTTTCAATGATGTTCTTGGCAGAGAGAGGCCAGATGGAGCAATGTATCAGGAAAGGGTTAATTACTTCCCTTATCTGGCCTCTAAGCAGTGGTCAATGTTCAGTCCGGGGGTCAGGAGCCAAAAGTATCCGACATCCAATCAGGTCAAACAGGATTACAAATTTCAAAGCCGATCCAGGGTCACGAGTTCAAACAGAGTCCAAATAGACTTCCAACAAGAGTCAAAAGTTCAAGAATTACCAAGTTCAAAGTCCAAGTCACCAAAAGCCAGGTCAGGGTTCTTTCAGGTCAAACGACACTGAAAAGCCAAACCAGAGTTCCAAAGAAGCCAAGAGTCCGGGATCTGAGCAGAAACCGTAAGCAAGCATTTGCTGGAACTAATCAACTGCTTGATTAGCAACTCTTTCAAGCCTTCATAGAGGGTGGGGGCCATCTGCCACACCCCAGCAATGCCCAGCAGATTGGCCTGCAGCCTCTTTCTGAAGCTCTCCGCACAATCTCCTGCGCATCCTAGCATCCACTAAATCATCTCCAGCTGTGATAGCCTCTGGCCTTACATCAGTGTCTGCCTCCTGCTCGTTCACCTCCTCCCCTCCTGAAATGGGCAATGCAGCTGCGGGGGAAGGTGAATGGGCCAAGAGTGGAACAGCCAAAGCATAGGGCCTCTCACCCACCAACTCCTCATCATCTGAGCCCTCATCCTGCAAGGAAGCCCTGGACGAAGGCCGAGGCACAACAAATGAGGAGGACATCAAGTCTTGTTCAGTAAGAGCTGATCATCTGATGTGGGTTAATTCTTCCTCCATCTGCTGCCCTCTAAAACTGATGGAACTAAACCTCTCAGAATTCCTGGTCAGGCTGGATAGGGATGCTGTGATTTGCTTGGAGGTACATCAACATTACACACTCAGCCCTGAGTATGAGCAGAATGGCTGCCATACTTTAGAACAGAGGTCTCCAACTTTGATCCCACAAGTCTTAAAGGGACCAAGGTTGGAGACCTCTGCTTTAGAAAGAAGCACTTGAACATCCATCAAGGTGGTTCTGCAACATTGGGTTCTAGCAACCAAAACACGTTGATTGATTGATTACATCTACAGTGTATGACATGACAATCAACAAGAAGGTACCCACACTTTATAATCAAGAAATTATAACATCTATGGTAAAAACGTAGGATAAAAATAAGCGGATAAACACTTAGTAATAATAATAATAGTAACATTCCTTCCAATAATAGTAAAGATGGTGACAATCTTCTGGACGATGTACGGAATTGATCTGTCTCGAGTAGCCCCTAGATTGCTGAATAGATGGCCAAGCTTTGATTCTAACTATTAATTACTGAATACCTGTAAGAGCTATTGAGGACTTTAGAAGCTCATCCAATGTTTTACACAGCTTCAGTGACTGAATTCAATCATTCCACCGAATTATGAAGGACTTTGCATATCTTCCTTAGCCATAGCTTGAATAAGGCCCCGCTGGCTGAGTTCAAACATGCTAAGTCATAATCTATGGCTCAGGATGCATAATGAATGGATTCACATATTGCACTAAAGGACAATGAAACCGTGTTACAAACAAACTGGTGGGCTCACAATCTAGGATGTGTGCCATTTGTAGTTTAGAATCCAGTAAATGCTTCCAGATATCCAGTTTGACTGTGGTTAACAGCCGCCATTTTGTTTTAACTTCTATCCACCCAGCACTCTGGTCTCCAGGCTTGGTGTATATCAGAGGCGGATCAGTACTTGTAATGAACTCAGTGTGTGTGTGCGCGTGCGTGCGTGTAAATTATATTCTACCAGCCTCACTTCAAATTTTCTTTTCCAGTCTTAATTTCCTTGCCACGAACCACGCTGTGTCCTTCAGCCCTACGGTATATTGCAGTTCAATTTCTTTCACCAGCTTTGGGGTAACGCCTGAACTGAGCATTGCCGTCTCTTAAGGTTTAAATTTTGGCCACCACTGCAGCATATACTAAAAAAACCCTCCCCCAAACCTAGTCACTTCATATACTGTAATCTCCAGATTCCTAGCAGGCGCAAATGCTTTATCCCTAAATGGATAATCACTTTCCCTTTCAAATTTCAGGTGAAAGGAGGCAATTTAAAATTTTAAAAATGCCTCAGGAAAAGAAAGATATATTTTTTTGCTGCCGATTGTTAGTGGTAAAGGCGCCTTTTTGAACATTTATTTCTAAACAGCTTGGGTCCTAAAGCTTGACCAAATGGAAACGTGCCTGCAAAGAATTGGAACCTCCTCAGGATGGCTACTCGTCAATGGATGAGACAATTCATACCAACAACTGCCAAAAATGGCCAGTTCTGTAATCTTTAAGTGTGACACAGTTGATGCCAAATTTATGCAAACGCTTTTAAGTGTATTTTCAGGAAATGGGCAAGGATTGTATGAACTGCAAACATTGGTAACAATGCCTGATTTCAACTGGATACCCAGCCAGCTCCAGTCACTGCACAGAAGGAGCATCAGAGAAGCCAATTTCCCGTTCTTTTCTTCCTGCTTAAGGCCATCTTGGTCTTCTTCTCCTTCACTACACATCCGGTACTATTTAACAGCTGGCACACTGACACCAGTACCTGATTTTCTTGGAACGCAAAGTACCAAGAATGGTTTAAGCGTACAAATAATCCTTTTGGCGCTCTCTTCAAGAATATGTTCATTCTTGAAAGCACCAAAGGGACAATGCACGAAAGAGATAACCACCAAGAGGGATTAATGCACTGACCTCTGTGGAAAAAGGCTGGAAAACTCATCACTCTGTTTACCTGCCATTGTTGGTTAATTAAATAAACCATTCCTGGTTTGATCAGCTCTTTGGATGTGGTCACTTCCTTTGCACACAGTGACCCTGGAATAGCGAGCTAAAGTGAATTCCTGATGCCACCATTCTAGTGTAGGTGGTAACAGAAAGTCCTATCTTACTCCATGGCTCCACAGAAAAAATTGACCTGTTCTTTTCTCTCTTCTCCAAGCGATGTGGTGGTCTAGTGGTGACAATGCTCACCTCCCATTCAGAAGGTTCAATCCTAGGTAGCAGCAGATGTTCCTCTATGTGATGGTGAACCTTTTGGACACCGAGTACCCAGATGAGTCATGGTTAATGAGTCGCAGCTCGTGATGTCATCGCCTGTCTCCGCTACTCCTTTCTGAGCATGCTCAGCTCTGAGGTGATGCTGGGGCAACTTGGCTCACATGGCGACAGAGAGGGCTCTGTGTGCCCACTGTGGTACGCATGCCATAGGTTCGCCATCACTGTTCTATCAGAACGCATAGAAAAAATATCTGGTGCAAACTGCACATGGTGTCAGGAAGGGCATCCGGCCAGTAAACACTCAGATCCATCCAGTAAATTAAGGAATTACAGATTGTAAAAGAGAGTTTCTTCATTTTGTTACCACTTCAATGGCCTTCAGGGAGAGGGAAATCATCACAAGGGCCTGTGGGACTAGCTTATCCCATTTCAAGAAAACCATTCTAAACGTGTGACAGGAGGTTTTATCCTAGCATATGCCCACATGGTTATGAATTTTATATGCCAACATCATTTTCTTTGTGACATTTTATATTACTATATCTTTTGCATTTTCCCTTGTTTTAAGGGAAAAAGGCAACTCTACCGTACCTTCTCCATTGTTCCTCTGCCCATGAATTCTCCTCCCTACTCTTCCATTGACATTCCAAGGCATCTTCAGCCTGACTGAGTCTTTCCCCCACCAGGGCGGAGATCAAGTTTTGCAGATGAAGTTCGACTGTGATTGGCCTTCATCTGACCACAAGCATTGTTGTTTGAAATTCTTCATGATTACACTCTTCAAGCATTCTCTTAGGTGTCTATACGTCCTGTGAATAATTTTACCTGACCTTGTCCTTGATGGCTGTTAACAATCTCTTGACTTAAAATCCCATCAAGGTATTCCCTCCATCTTTGTTTTTATAAATTCCTTTCCTCTGTTGTCATTGTCTTATTGATTTAATGTTTACTTCTGTATGAGAAATATCTAAAAACTGGCATGAATATGCTGTAGAGACAATACGCTAAACTTCTTCCAATTCTGTAATATAAAATAAAGACTTAACATATATATGCACAGATAAGCCCATTTGTGCATAAGCTAAACATATGTTGCATAATTTTCACAATTGGCTAATCGGTAGCAGGAACATTATTCAGGATATTTGAGTTAAAAATCTGTGGGACGACTTATTCTCAGATAATCTCACCTGCAAGATCATAGCCCACTTCAGCTAACGCTTTGAAAGAGAGACTCAAGATTCAAAAGGATCTTGGCAGACTTGAGCACTGGGCCCTAAGTAACAAGATGCAGTTCAGTGGTGAGAAAAATAAGGACCTGCACCAAGGCAGGAAAAACCAAATGCACAGGTACAGAATAGGTGGTTCTTGACTCAAGAGTAGTAACTGTGAGGGAGACCTTGGAGTTCTGGTGTTAGGTGTGAGCCAGCCGTGTGCTGCTGCAGCTGCCGAAAAAGCCAGGGCGGTCCTGGGCTTCATCAAGAAGAGGGATAGACTCAAGATCACGAGAAGCGATGGTGCCATTTAATATTGCACTAGTGAGGCCCCACTTGGAATACTGCACCCAGTTCTGATCGCTACAACATGAAAAAGGTGCTGAGACCCTAAAAAGAGAGCAGGGAAGAGCAACTAAGAGGATAACTGATCTAGAGGCTAAACTGTAGGATGATTTTGTGACATGATGTCCACACTTTATAACATGATGAAACGATGAATATTACGTACTTTATGACTATGAATTTCTTATCTTATGCTTTATACACAATTGATTCTACCAATAGATGCCTATATATGTACAAATGATTATGATTATGTTTATATATATACAAATGATCGTGATTATGCTTATATATTCAAATTGTCTATGAATGGATCTTGATTGTATCCTTGTTGTGTAGGTATGTAGGTGTTGAGCACTCACTGAAGACAAATTCCTTGGGTGTCCTGAAACACATGGCGAAAAATAAATTCTGATTCTGATTGTGTTTGTTGGAACGGAGTATGTTTAGTCTAACAAAGAAAAGTATTAGAGATAACACGCTAGCTGTCTTCCAATACTTGAAGACCTGTCCCAGGGAAGGGTTTGTTCCAGTTTGGATCTCTCTTTGATAACCTTCAATCCATTGCTTCTTATCCTGCACTCACCCTTGGTGAGTGCAGGATAAGAAGCAATGGATTGAAGGTTATCAAAGAGTGATTCAAACTGGAACAAAGAAGGAATTTCCTGACCGTGGGAACAATTAATGAAAGGAACGCCTTGCCTCCTGGAGTTGTGGGTGCTCCATCACTGGAGGTCTTCAAGAAAAGATTGGATGTATATTTGTCCAGGATGGAATCAGGTCCCCTGCCTTGGGCAGGGGGTTGGACTAGAAAAGAGGTTTTCAACCGTTTTCAAGCTGCGGAACCCAAAACTCGTCATTGTTACATGGCGGACTCCATTCCCACACATTCAACTAGTTACTAATTAACAACTGATGTCTATTACTTGTTCCAAATGTTTCTTGACCTGTCTGAGGACCATCTGGCAACTTGACATGGACCCCCAAAGGGTCCACGGACACCAGGTTGAAAACCTCTGGACTAGAAGACCTCAAGGTCTCTTCCAGCACAATGATTCCATGATTTTAAGTATATATGGGTATTTTTTATAAAGTATCATCCTACACACACACACACACACACCCACACTCATAGATAATCTGTCAGAGGTTAAATTGAACCCAAACATTGGCATATATTTTTGGACTTGACTTATCCACTATATGGCAATGCTGTTTTCCTTGCTTGCAAGTGCTGCAAATTTTCTTAATAGTATCTACCATATTACAGTAAAACCTTGGATTGCGAGCATGATTAGTTCCGGAACCGTGCTTGTAATCCACTCGTATATCAAAAGTGACCTAGCATTACCCACAATTCCACAGTGAGAGAGCATGCGTATATTGCACAAAGTATTTGCAATGCATGCACCGCTTGTTTACCAAGTTAAAATTTATTTAAAATGTTTGCTTGTCTTGCAAAACACTCTCAGATCAAGTTACTTGCAATCCAAGGTCTTACTGTATGTCTTTCTGGAGTAACCAATTATGCAAGTCCAGAATGAGTAAGAGATAATGAGCAAAAAAAAATGTTTAGTGGGGGAATTGGTAGGATAAAAAAGAGAATATCTAACTAACCGTAGTGCTTTCTCTCCTACAAACAACTTTGACCCTGTGATACCCATGCCATACAGCAATGTTTCTCAACCTCAGTAACTTGAAGATGCATGAACTTCACCTCCCAGAATTCCCCCAGTCAGCGTTCTAACCATGTGAGGCCACCATGTTCCTTACTGTATTGCATGGTAATTTCTATTTGAATGTTTGTTGTGTACTAATTCGGCCTTTCATAAAAGATCTCCTAGAAAGACAATCACTGATGTGTCCTAGCCCCTAGCAGATCATAAGATCACTTTTGCCCACAATGTAGTCAAACTGTGCCTCACTGTCCTGAGGATAAATATTGTCTCCGGTATACATGCTCAATACCTACATACATACAATAAACAAACTGTGATTACAATCAAAGATACATTCACAATCATTTATATAGATAAGCATAACCATAATCATTTGTATATATAAGCATAATCATAATCATCTGTATTTATAAGCACAATCATTGCATATGTAGGCATAACCATTTGTACATATAAGCAAAAGATACATTCATAGTCATAAAGTACATTCATCTTGTCAAGTATGTTTAAGCTGCAATCGACAAATCACAATCTTAATCATGAAAACAATTCGCAATCATTCATGTTCAAGGCTCTTAAGATTCATGCAAAGAAAAACACGGTACACTGGTTTAAAGATGGGCTATGTTTTCTACAAAAGGTCTGGGTGCCATTGAGATTTAGTATTGTTTAGCATTATTTAATATGTGTACGTGAACAGACCTGTCCCTCCTTACACGCTCCACCTCCAATAAGGTCCAATGACATCTTATAGAAAGTGGCCAATCTCTGCAAAACAGGATAAAACTGCACCAAACATGCACCAGAAATGGCAATCTACAGGTAGCTCTCAACTCACAGCCACAGTTGGGACCAGAACTTCCATTGCTAAGCAATGCAGCTGTGAGGTGAGCCATGCCTGATTTTGCGACCTTTTTTTCATTGAAAAACATCACAGTCATTAAGCAAATCCAGCTTCTTCCACTGACTTTGCTTGTTGGAAGCCCTCTGAGAAGGCTGCAAAATGAGGGCAACCATCATAAAATCATGCCTGAATTTTGCTCACGTGTGTCAAACCCCTCTGCATCAGCGCTTTGCCATTCCTGTGAGGGAGGTGGGGAGAATCTGAAGAGGAGAGCTCTTGAGAGAACTGAGCTGAGTTGGACTTGCTATCAGCATCGGCTGCTCACGTGTCAAGCAGAGGAGCCGAGACAAGATTATTACCATAGTGAAAGACGGGAGTTTCCTTGCTCTGTAGGATGGGTTGATCTATGAGTGAACTCCCAGAAGACTTCAGTGCTAGCAATGCCTCGTTACCGAAGGGGTGGTCTTTCTGTAGCTTGACTTATGTTATTAAAAACTACTTTGATCTTGAATAGGCCTGAAATTCTGTTTTTTAAACATTTGCAAGAATGCTGAAGACCTTGACAATGTGACTGTGAGGATGTTGCAACAATTGTTAAGGGTAAACTCAGTTTTTCAGTACTGTCGCAACTTTGAATGGTCATTAAATGAATGCTCATAATTCAAGGACTATTTGTATACAAACAGAGAGGGGGCAGGGAGGGAGGAAGAGCGGGAGAAAGAAAGGGAGCGAGGGAGGGAGGAGGGGAGATTGAGAGGGAGGGAGGGAGCGCACTGGAGACCGGTTCCATGCAGAAAGGTTTTTCTGTGGATCGGTGAGGGTTTTACGTGCTGCCTGCATCCCGCGGATGGGGCTTGGCTTATTTGCGCAGCCAGGCTGTTGTCTTGCCATGGCCCGGTGCCAGTCCATGGACCAGGGGTTGGAGATTCCTGATCTAAACTCCCCATAATATTTAGTGATTCTCCAATGGCCATTCTTAAAATAAGGATTTGCAAAGATCAGTTTCATTATGAAGCAACTCAGCTATAATTCATTAATAGAGTAGATGTCGGACCTGCCAGGACCTAAACCTCTGAATAGAAAGGATCCTCGGCTCCATTGGTGGAAAAGTATCATTAGAAGCCAAGTGCATTGCAGGAACGCATAGCCGGAACTGAGAATCGCGCGCCAAAATCCCTGCGTTCAACTTTTCCCTCCCTTAGCGACCTCCCATCGCTCACCCCGTGCAGCCCGCCAGGTTCGGGCAATCTATTTTTGTAAAGGTCCGTCCAAGCCCAGGGTGGCCTGCAGTTGGTATGCCGGGTGTCCTTGAAGCAGCCTCTGGGAGAGATGCAGCGCTTGCTTTCCTTCCCTCCCTCCTCACAGTTCACGGCAGTCGGTCACCGTACTGTAGTGAGGCACAAGCAGGCACATGGTGGCAGCTGACAGTAGACATCATTTCCTATGCGTTCAACACAGACCAGGGTGATCGTGGAACATTAATGCACTACTATATCACACCCAACTGTTCTTCTCTTGATGGGTAATTCCAGCACAACTCCTCTTTACTGTTTCTCCCCCTTCCTTTCTCCTTCCGTTCCCCGCCCCCCCCAATACCTGTTTCTTCACACAAAATTTCTCACAACTGTCCTGCAAGCACCTGCCCCCTCGGACCTGCAAACAACTGCAGCCCTCAAGGGGCCCCAGCCTTTCTCTTGCTTAGGGCGCTACAGGGAAGACATCCAGGGTTATTTCCACTCAATGCTTTCAGAATCAGCATCAGGATTTATTTATTTTATTGGCCAAGCCTGACTGGACACACAAGGAATCTGTCTCCGGTGCACATGCTCAGTACCTACCTACATACCATAAACAAACAAACTGTGATTACAATCAAAGATACATTCATAATCATTTGCATATATAAGCATAATCAATGGTGTATCTAAGCATAAGGTACATTCATAGTCATAAAGTGCATTTTGTCAGGTACGTATAAGCTGCAATCGACAACTCAGGTGCCAGATTGCAGTTGGATCACAAAACCAAACAGAAGGCTGGTTCTTTACAAAGGCAGGTGATTAAGACTGTGTTGTACAATCACTAGAACTGAAATCTTGTTAAGGATGGTGGTTCACAGAGGAAAAAATAATACCCACAAGGGTCTATCTTAATATATTAATTAATTAATTAATTAATTCTTTATCTTAATTTCTTAAAGGCCAGGAGGCAGAAGAGGACAGGGGCCGGTCGACATTTCTATGCAAAGCCGAAATGTACACAATATAAGAGGAGAGGAGAAGGTTCTTCTCTTGTGTGCTTAACAGCTTTTCCATGTAAATGTCACAGATCAACTGGATCCCTTCGCCTTCCAGGCTGTGGAGCCTCCTTCGTCCTTCATCTCTATCCCGCAAGAGAAAGGGGCAGCCCTCAGGATGAGAGGCAGATAGAAAGCAGAAGCCAAAAGTGGCTTCCGGAAGACCAGGTCAGGCAGCCCTTGGAAACCTGAGGGACGGGTACGGAGTAGGCCGCGCCTGGCTCAACAGTAGTAAGGGCGAGAGGGATCTTGGAGCCCTCGAGCTGGGGTCCCCAACCCCCCGGGCCGTGGATTAGTGCCGAGTCACAGCATGCCAGAAACCGGGTCGTGCAAACGAGCATGGGATGCCGGCAGCATGCGAAACTGGGCTCCCTCCAGTCTGCAGAAAAACCACGTCTCTCCACGGAACCGGTTCCTGGTGCCCCAAAGGTTGGGGACTCCCCCCAGAGATTCGGACCATCTCGGTCCTCCGTGCCTTCCGCCGTGCCATAAAATCGCAGGTTTATTCAGGCTGCCCTGGGCTAATCCACATTACGTCTCCGCTCGTTAGAATGATTATTTTACATATTTTAGATTTTTAGATCCGGCGTGAATTGGTCAAATATTCCGGTTTTTAAATTACTTGCCACACAAATGTATTATTTTTAATTAGTTTTAAACATGGTGTTTGTTTTGTCTATTGTATTGTGATTTCTGCTGTTTTAAAATGGCTGTACACCGCCATGGGTCCCTTTGGGGAGAAGGGCGGTATAAAAATATAAAAACATTTTTTAAAAAAAAAATAAACAAGGATGGCAAGAAAGGTTGCAAAATGTGGCAAAATTCACTTAACAAATGTCTCGCTTAGCAACAGAAAATTTGGGCCCGATTATGGTTGTAGGCCGAGGTCTACCTGTACTTGTTGGTGCCTTATATAGAAAGACCAAGCCGACTTTGATCCTGGGCTCTGTCTTCAGCGCTAGGTTGGCAGGTCAGG
Source organism: Pareas carinatus (assembly GCA_032468095.1). Lineage (NCBI taxonomy): Eukaryota > Metazoa > Chordata > Lepidosauria > Squamata > Pareidae > Pareas > Pareas carinatus. Next base: position 157,381 of record JANHFO010009940.1, on the reverse strand, counting down.
AATTATTCAGGTCAGAGGTCTCCAACCTTGGTCCCTTTAAGGCCTGTGGACTTTAACTCCCAGAAT
>JANHFO010009940.1:118867-129622 GCA_032468095.1 Pareas carinatus | reverse complement strand
TAAGACAGGCCCCGAAAATAAGGCCTAGGGCTCCTTTGGGGGCAAAAATTAATATAAGACAGTGTCTTATTTTCGGGGAAACACGGTAGGTTCGGGACCACCTGTATTTCCTTACGAATAGTAAGGCAGCAAGCGTTGCCCTGGGGATGCCACAGGGGGTGAATCTGAAGCAGGGGGCAGAGGGGGTGACAGTAGACGGCTACAACCGCCCTCCTCTGCCTTTCTGACCCCTTCCTGTTCCTCCTTCCTTCAACAGGATGCCGGGAAAGACAAAGAATGGACCACACATGGCCCCAGGGACATCAGGCAGCCACTTAGGCGGGGCTATCAAGCAAACGACGAGCTCGGCAATTGAATGAAAATGGCACCTACCAGAATTCCGCTCACAAGGGCCACTTCAAACAAGGTGGGGCCCAGGTTAAACACCAGCGCGCTGAGCACAAAGCTGATGCCACGCGTGCCTCGATCAATGGCTTTGGACAACGCCCCGGTTTGCCGACTCAGATGGAAGCCCAAGTCCAGCTGATGCAAGTGGAGGAAGACGTTTCTGGCGACCCTCCTGATGGAACTCTGGGCCACTTTCCCGAAGACGGCGTTTCTGGCTTCATTGAACAACGCCGCGCCCGCTCGAGAGATGCCGTCTGGTAAAAGGGGAGAGGAAAAAAGGCCTTTAATTTCTAAGAGATGCTTATTTTACTTACCCTCAGCAGCTTCTAGTACCCCATATTTGTTAACGTTATTGGGTGAGAAGCCAAAGGTTATCAGTTAAGTCACTTTTAAGCAGATTTAATCTACAGATATTTGGTTAAAAAAAAACTCAAAACACACACAACCCCAAAAAAGCCAGGCCTGGAGACCAGGCTCTTATTCCAGTAGGTAACGCAACTCAACAGAATCGCAGTACGCAAATTCTTCATGATAACAAAGTCGGAGAAACTCCAACGAACCATGTTCACCCCAGATGCTTCCCCGTGAAAGGTCGTGTGCCCTGATGGTCCCAAACCTTCCCGAAGAAAGTCAGCACCTGTCAGCAGATTAAAGCATCACACTTACATCCAATCAGAACAGCTGTTGCCATGGTTGCAACTGTATTGGGTGCATCACTCAGGTTCAGAGCATTTCCAGACAGCTGGTTGAGGTTGTCTACTGCATATTTAAACATGAAGGGAACCACTATGTTCATAGCCTAAAAAGCATAAGATATTATGCAAGATCATTATGGTATGGCGATATGCAAGACATGCTAAAATGCTTTACTTATGAAGTATAAATGTTTTCTCGGCATAAGCTGAAACTGTGATATTTCGCTACTGGCTACTTACTGACAGAATGCTACGGCCTTCGGGCACAACACCGCAAGGGTACAAGGTCTGTCTGCCCAGAGCAGAAGTGACACCTTTTCTCCTTATGAAAAAACCCCAGCCTTCATCTCAGCTACCCTCGGTTGAGAAAGTGCTCGTTAAAAGTGTTGACAGGACTGGGAGACACAAAGTAAAAGAGCTCTAGTCTGCACGGTGTGTATTTTTAGAGAGTTGCTGGAAGCTGATCAAAGCGTTTCAACCCCAAAACTTCTAGGGACAGAGAACTGACCGCCTTTCTTGACAAACCAGACGTTATCCAAGATAAAACTTGGTATATCAAAAGACACAATGGGGGAAACGTTACCAGGAACCTTACCAGACAGAAACTGAAATTCATCCCTGAAAACTGGCTAGAAGGAAGAGGAACATTCATATAGTTTTTACAAAGGAGGTGCACACAGTAGAGCTGAAATTCAGCAATTAATTCTAACTTATGCAATTTTGGCATTGCCTGACTGCAGACAATTCTGGGTGGCTCACAACATAAGAGCAATGAAATACAGCACATGGATAATAAAAAAAATGAGAAAGATAAATAGAAGACGTATTCATGTAACTGTACCAAAGTGCGCACCCAGCTGTGCGGCCTGCTGCTGCTGCCCGTAAAACCTCTGTAACATTCAAGAAACTTTGAGCCCCCCTTGCCCTGCCTGCGCGTGCCTGGCATGGGTCAGGATGGTAGCTGGGGGGCAGGTTTTTCAGGTATTGCTGAAGAACGGAAGCTGGCAGCAGCTCGAGCAATGATTTCATAGCACTACTCACACAGGAGGCCAAGAATTTTTTCCAGGTTTCCTCATTTATAGGGGGATATCCCCCCGCCAGCTTTCTTCTTCTGGCTGTACCTAGCTGGCATACAAAACACAGTTTGATGAGAAATTGTTTACATGATATTTGGGGGGGAGGCTGGGACCAGTATCACTTTCAAGGTTCGGGGATATGTTGCTGCATTTCAGCAATGTGGTTCCGGTAGGCTCTGAAGGTTTTCAAAAAGGGTTCAGGATAGCGCTCGACCTCTGCATTGTTCAGTACTGATATATAGGCGAAACACAACAGCACCGCAAGGAATTTCGATCCATTGCTCCTTTTAAAAGCCTGAGAGAAAGCAGCCGTCTTCCTCTCCTCAAGGGTTGCAGAGCACTTTAGATCAGAGTGCCCCGACCTTTTTGGCTTTGCAGACAGGGGGGGTGGTGGTTTTGCACTAGTGGTGGGCAAGCACGTGCCCATGCAGCTCTATCTCACAGCTTCTCGCGCATGTAGGAGCGCGCTTCCTCACCACTTCCATGCTTCGGTTCCAGAAGGTAGTGGGCCGTGGCCTGGGGTGTGAGGACCCTTGCTTTAGATCATGTACATCTTTGCAGAAATCAACCATCGGCCACAGGGTGCTGACCCGCTCAGCCATCATTTTTGCCTCATGCTAAATTCACAAAGACAGCCTGAAGGCGACAGAGAAGAGCAACAGAACTATGAGTGTCTTTAAAAAAAAAGCAATGGCAACACTTTAAACCCTTATGTAATATAAAATACATTTTAAAATCTATTTCACTCAACTGAATACACTCCGAGCAATCCCCACAGGACTTAAACATCAATAGAGCAGCACTTCTCCAATAAAAGCCAGTTGAATCAGGTAACATTTTTAAAGTCAGTGCACTTATGGCAGTAGGCTGCACACAAACCAAGTTCTTTTGGTAGATTTACATAGACGCTCAAAAGCGCCGAGGGCACACCGCAGTCCTGGGGAGCCATGAATGCCACAGACCAGCATTACAGTATCTTCTGAAATAAGGTTCACATTGCACGCTAACCCCAAATGTGATTGCTTCAGCCTCTCACCTACTGTGTGATACAAAACCACCAATTTTGGATTACCAATTAACCATGGCTTATAGCAATGTGCAGAACCACCCTTCTTTCGGTAGCTAACCCAGATAGATACACAAGCAGAAAGGATGGCAAGTTTGAAAGTAATGAATCCTGAAGAGCAAATAAGAATAATCAATATGGGAACATTCTTCCTATCTAGAGTGATATATTGTTCCAGGGCCACCACTGAAAAGGCCCCGAATGACACAACCCTCAATCTAGTGTTTAAATAGGGCAGGGCTTCATTAAACAGATACCAATGTTTTAAGGAGAGACATAACCTCTCTCTTGATTTGTCCTTCAAATTTGTTCGTTATGGTGGGTGCTTTGGGGCTATTAGAAACTTAAACGTTCCACATCACCATTTGATATTGGAGTCTTGCTCTGCCTCTAGGAGTTTACTTGGATTAGAATTACACATCCTCCCTGAAGATTTCACACATTTAAAATGTTACAATCACGAATCACAGTCTGTGGGAAAAAAACAGGTTGTTGGAAAATTCAGACATAAAACTCCAAGGAATTAGAGAGTGTGTTCAACAGATGTTAAAGCTTTAAAGAAGTATTTTGTTTTAGAATTTTAATTTCTAACTATGCTTTTCAGATAAGCAGCAACAAGCGTTGGCAAACTCCCTTCGGTCCGACTTGCCTGGAAACTCAATTTTAATTCATTCTTCTGTTTTTGGCACAATACCACTCCATCTGCACTACATTGTGATGACCATCATTTAGAGGCCATAAAACTGGTTTCCCTGGGAGAGCCTACTCAATAGTAATGACATTTATTATAATGCTAATTTTGGGAAGGTCCCTCTCCAGCTATTTTTTTTAAAAAACAGGCTGTACACCATGGTGAGTTAGAAGAGATACACATTTTCCCCAACGTTAAAAGGGTATAGCTCCCCCTCATCTCCTTAGGTATCCATCTGAATCTTCAATTAAACTAATTGGCTTCACTCTAATTTTGCCAAAAAAAAAAAATCCTCTGTTGTAGCCCTACCTTTTAAAGTGTTTACATGAAATTTAAATTTGATCTCTCACACTCCCAAAGGATAAAAATACGAATCAGAATGAGGCACCATAGGATTAAATCACACCGTGTTCTCATTTTCCCTCTCCAACACCACTACCTGTCAAAACTGAAAGTGTCACATTCGGCTTATTTACCTTTGTCCTGTACCAGGAACTGATTAACAGCTAAAAAGAATTTTTTTAGAGAGCCACTTTAGGAATTCCCAGAACGTCTCATGATCATCCATAAAATGTTTTTCAAGGGTTTTAAACTTTTCATATCTGAAACACTTTGACTAAAATTTATAGTATTAAGAACTTTACAAACAGTTCAATGACCTGCCTGCATTCTTTGTGCGACTTATGCACCACCAGTTGAAAACTATTACTTTAATGGCAATTCACCCCTTGTTTTATAAAAGCAGAAATAGGTTTTAAATTCCCTTCTACTTTCAAACAGTCTGTAATTGCCAGATAACTTGGAGAATGGCTACAAGCTGCAGCTAAATATTTCCTGGGGCAAATAAAATTAGAATGTGTTTCTTTAGAGCTAGGCCATGTCCATACAACAGGAATTGATTTTCTAGAAAAGAACACCATAATATGAATACTTCAGTATTCATGGAAGTATAGAAAACTGACCCAATGATTGGTACTAAGCTAAGTTCTTTAATTGTGTGTCATCTAGTTGGTACTGACTCTTAGTGACCCGCACAGAGTTTCTCCATGATGATCTCTTGTCTTTAAACGTGGTTTTTCAAGTCATCCAACAATCCATCCATCGTGATGCTGGTCAAACTCTTCTTCTCTTACTTCTACCTTTCCCAGAACTTTCTCCAAAGAGCTAAAAAGTAGCCGAACCAGGTCATGTGAGACCTCTCAGTTGGTTTGATGAGCCGTCTGTTTGTTTTCTTGGCTGTCCATGCTAGTGTTGGTCACTGATATTGGCCTTTTTCAACGTCAAAAGCGTTGTCTTCCTAGCCTGCTTCCTCAAAATCCAACTTTTGTTTCCATAGAATTGTCACAGAAAGTATCACTGTTTCAAATATTCTGATATACTGTGGTACTATGGCATCTGAATATTTTTTCCAAGCCTTCATGAGTGCTCTTCCAAGCACTAGTCGTAGTTTTAACCATTCACTCATGTCCGACTCTTACGACTTCATACGCAAGTGCTTTCCATGCTACCCTGTCAAACACAGCTTCTCTCAGATGCTGGATGTTCATCTTTGTATCAGTTTTGATGTGATCAAGCCAGCAAGATCTTTGCTTGCCCCTTCTTCTTGATCCACTAACCATTCCCAGCATCATTGACTGCACTATTTGCATGCATGACATGGCCAAAGTAAATCAGACGTAGTCTTGTGATTTTTGTCTTCTAATGAGGTGTCTGGTTTTATATGATTCAGCACCTCTCTGTTGATTGCTTTGGCTGTCCATGGTATAGTATTTGCAATACTTTACACCAGCACCACAGTTCAAAGACATCAATTCTTCTTTGATCAGCTCTTCTTAGTGTTCAACGCTCACACCCCTACATCATTCATTATAGGGAAGACTATTGCTCTAACTAGCCTGTTTTTTCTATTTATATCAGTACTGCTGCTTTTCCAGATCTTATTCGTGTTAGCCATTGCAGTGACACCTAAGGTTATCCTGCATTTGATTTCAGGTGTAGAACTGGCATCATGAACAATTTTTGATCCAAGAAAGATAAATTCTCAAGCTGATTCAGTTTCCTCCTTGTTGATTTTAAACATCTCATGTCCATCTGAAGCAGTTGTTGTTCCAAGTGCTAGTCTTTGGCTTATTTCTTAACTAAAAGGCAGATACTATCTACCACTTCAAGATCTTCATTATCAATTCTAAGATTAGTTGCTATACCTGCTGTCATTTGCTTGGTCTACTTTTAGTCTCATTTTTTCACTCTACTTTCACTTTTACTCCTAGGGTTAGCAGATCCTTCGCATTCTTGGCTATCAGAGAAGTCTCATCAGTATTGCACAGGTTATTGATCTTTCTGCCTCTAATTTAAAAACAACCCAGCTTCCCTTATATTTGCAACATTTAAGTTGAATAAGTAAATAAAGAAGAGAAGAATATAGTCCTGTCTCACTCTCTTGTCAACCTGGAGCCAATCCATTTTTATCACATTCTGTCTTGTACTGTGGCTTCCTGATCTGTATATTTAATATTTACAATTTTGGCATTCCAGGGTTCGCTCACAAGCAGCTCATCTTGGCTGGCTGCTCTGTCACTTTCAAATTAATCAAAATAATTCATCAACCTCCTCTTCTGCATCGGTAATTGCAGCATAAACTGAATATGAACGCTGTCATATTAAAGGGATATCCATGAAGTCTAATTAATACTATTTGGTTATTGACTGCATTGTAGTAGAACATTGTTCTTACTATACCCTACCTAATTATGTAAACAAGACCATTTCTTCTTTGTCTCATGCTCCAAGTAATAAGCAGTGTGATCTTCTGACTGAAAGTGTATCTCAATTTGCTGATGTCTAGTATGTCAGTCTGTAGTAGTTTCGTTCCACCTTTCGGTATTGAGCTTCCTCATCTTCATACTTCCTCGTTCCGTCTTTCCTTCTGTCTTTGCAGCTTTGGGTTTTCTTTTCCTGTATGGCAACCTGGGCAAGTAGACCTCCCAAGGACTTTAACCATATCATAAACACCATTGGTACTCTATGTTGAAGGTTAAGCAAACGAAATGATGATAAAAGTAGTTATATGTATGTATAACAGAACATTGAATAATAGAGTTGGAAGGGACCTTGGAGGTCTTCTAGTCCAACCCCCTGCTCAAGCAAGAGGCCCTATACTATTTCAGATAAATGATAGTTCAGTCTCTTCTTGAAAGCCTTCAGTAATGGAGAACCCATACTTTCTGAAGGCCAGCCATTCCATTGGCTGATTGTTTCAGCCGCTAGGAATTTTCTCCTTCGTTCCAGGTTGCTTCTCTCCTTGCTTGGTTTCCATCCATTGTTTCTCGTCTTGCCTTCGGGTGCTTTGGAGAATAGGTTGACCCCCTCACCTTTGCAGGAGCTCCTCACTGATTATCGTAATTAATGAATGTAAGAGGAAGCCAATTATTTTCCATTAAACCTTACTCTGATTGGATGGTAAAATACGAGGAAGTGTTATTTTGATAAATCTGCCCTGTGATGGCAGCAAACACGACCTTTGGTTTGCACTGGATCTTTGCACTGGCAAAGTAGGAAAATTGTGCCCCAGAATAGAAACAGGTGGTTCTTTTGGCCCTACTCTTTTCAGCTTAAATCAACCTCTCCTAAGAATTCACTGTGGAACAAGAATTTATTTTAGTGACCATTTGCATGCAATGATGGTTCAGTTCTTAAACTGAGGGTGGTTAATTATTAAATATTATGATATAATGCTTTAAGAACAGTTCGCATGTCCAAGCATTTGTGAAACATTGGTATCAATGAGGCAGCCACATTAGTTTTAATGCTGCAAAGCTGTTCTATTTACACCCAACATCTTTTTGATGATAGAATGTGTGTGTGTGTGTACATATACATACACATGCATATATATATATAATATATATGTTGTATTTTTTGTGCTGGCACATAAATAAATTCAGGGAAGACCAGGATAGATCTATTTTGAGCTTATTAGCTCTCATTAGCCGGCCATATCCCTTTACCATATATATGCATGTGTATGTGTATATATATTTGTTTTCGTAGATTTTCACGGGTATAGTTATGTAGGTTTGAGCATGTTTATATATATATAAACACACACACACATGCATATATATATATATGTATATATGTAGGTTTAACATGCTCAAACCTACATAACTGTATCCGTGAAAATCTATGAAAACAAATATATATATATATATATATAATATATTTATTTTGTGGAATTTTTAACAATTTCTCCTTCCTGTTCAATCTGACATGCTACACATATACTTTAGGCTCTCCCTCTCTCTTCCCCGCTCCTGTCTGTTTTTGTATGTTGCTATCAATTTATCCTGTGTGGAGACCCAAGGATTTCTAAGCCTCTCTTTCTGGCAGATAATTTCTCACAGGAGAAACAGCAGTTCACAACCTCACAAAGAGAACAGGAGCAGGATTTCCATTCCAGATCTGGTAATGCGAGGAGACAGCCTGGTGCTCTCAGAAGGAAAGGCAGACATAGATGCAATATGGGCACCCAGAGCAAGAGCCCAGCTGCCTCAGCACAACATGGGGCTGGGTAAGAACCAGCGAGATGAGCAGAGTTTTCTGGGGTGTTATGCCTGGAGGGGCATCTCGGTCCTATCAGCAGCTATGGGAGAAGCAAGCTGAAGATGTTTCATTAAAAGACCTCCCTTAAGGGTTTGTATGGCTGACTCAAGCTAAATGAGTTTAGATATTGCCTTGACATATCCCTTGCTGATTAGGTAGATAAGACATCCTCGTGAGGCGAGCGTTGTCATCCATTTTAAAGTTCCCCTGGCACTTGCTGTGCGCTCTTCGCTTTTGCAGCCAGTTCCCCTCCCAGATACAGAAAATTAACAGTCAGAGGCACTACAGAAAAAGACATGCCTGACTCATAAATAATGGATGTTGGCCCATGAGCAAAAGGCCAAAATGATGGCAACTGTGACAGGAGGTGACAGCAGCTCTTATCAAATTCCTGAATTTAATCCAGCTATTATGGGGAGGTGGATGGATATCTATCTATATATATATATCATCACCACCTAGCTGGCTAGGGACCATAGTGTAGTGGTTGAAGCACCGTCTTTGATGCTAGAGATCGAGGTTCAAATCTCAGCTGAAACTCAGTCAGAGTCCTGGGCAAAGACCCCCTAATGCTTTACCTGCCTACCTCAAAAACACGAGAGTGACACGAACTAGAAGAGACATGCCAGTTTAGATGTCATTCGGATTAACAATCTCCACATCAGATATTGAGGAACCAGGACAATTTGCTGATGAATTGTTTACTGGAACAAACCATACACGGATGAGACAAGAGAACATGGAATTGATGGAATGCTACAACAACAGTAGACCTAACAAGAGGGGATAAATGAAACGCATGAGGAAACCATGAATGGATAGAAGACCTGCATCCACACTAAGTGAGAAACACCTTGATACCCAGCGAACACAGTGAAGAGGAAGCTACTCTCACAACTTGATAGACCACTTATACATTACATTGCAAATTCAAGAAGATTCAGAAGAATAACTGGTTGCACAGTCGACATCTAAAGCTGGAATGTCACCACCACCTCTTCCATTACAGAGCAAGGCAACTGATATGAGGTATGAGATCATGGATAAATTAGCTACAGTCTACACTCAAGACTGGTTACCAAAGCTCAGTAGCGAAGTACATCAGATAATATGCTAGAAGATATCAATACAGTCCTCACAATGATCCCTACTATCACCACAACTCAATGAACTGGCATATGCAACAGCTACTGTAATCCTGGAGATGCTTGGCTACACAATCAAGAACAGCAGTACACACCCACCACCCAGAAAATAAGGTTAAAGACTAAAATCATGATGATTGGAGAGAAGTTATCAGCTGGTAGAGTTATAGAAGATTAGAGATAAGACTCTGAAAAAATACAAGGGCCTGAATCCATCTGGAGCCTTCAAGATTGCTAAACAAAGCCTCAGGGCACTTACATGTGCTAAGGAGATACACTAGAGAAGCAGAGGCCAAGGAGATCAATGAGCCACCCAAAGAACCATCCAAAATTTACTCCCAACTGTAGTGCAATAACACAGTCACAGCAGAGCTACCAACTGCAAAAACTGAATACTACTGGAAGAATATATGGGAGAAAGAGAAGACACATAACACTGATACCAAGTGGCTGCAGGACCTGAAATTGTAGCCACCAAGCTACAGGCCAGTACACTAGCTCAGCTCAGAAGGGGATTGGGACACCGGGGGCTCATGCCACCCGCTGCTTATAAACAGAGCAGTCGCCTAAGACTCAAGGTCTGGAGAGCCAGCCTGAGCACAGCCTGAATTGACTTCAGGAAAGCCTACAATTCAATGCCACACAGATGGATCTGTGAATGCCTGGAGCTGTAAAAAGTCAACAGGGCACCAAGAATCTTCCTCAAGAACACAATGGGACTGTGGAAGCCAACTTTGGAAGCCAACTCAAGACAGCTCACACAAGTGCCCATCAAATGGGCTCCCCTTGAACTGTACCCGAAGACTGCAGATGGTCCAGAATGCGGCCGCGCGGGGGATTGTGGGGACCAGGGACCGTGCCCATGTGACCCCCCTCCTGCGCGAGCTGCACTGGCTGCCTGTGGTTTTTCGGGTGCGCTTCAAGGTTTTGGTCATGACCTTTAAAGCGCTTCATGGCATGGGACTAGGATATCTGCAGGAACGCCTGCTACCAGCCAATATCTCCCACCAGCCAGTACGCTCCCACAGAGAGGGCCTCCTCAGGGTGCCGTCAGCCAGACAATGCCGGCTGGCGACCCCCAGGGGGAGAGCCT
>JANHFO010009940.1:108385-118767 GCA_032468095.1 Pareas carinatus | reverse complement strand
TGGGACTCGAACTGCTGAACTTACTGGCAGCCAACTGTTAACAGAAATAGAATGCAGTACTGCACTCTAACCACTGCGCCACTACAGCTCATAAGATTTCAAATGGACAAGGTTTAAAAATCACCAAAAACTACTAATCAACACATTGAAATAACTAGAATATAGTTGAAATATGCACAACCCCCAAAAAAAATTATAAGGAGAAATTTGAAGAAGTCGTAGAAGGTGATTAGCAAGGTCTTCAATAATACATCTTATATGTTTCTAGAATTAACACTGAAGAATCATGGGGTCAGAAATATAACAGGCTGGCCATGATTTATGACTGATATATAAAGATCTAATTATACAAGACCACATTTTAATGGACAAAAATATGCAAATATGAAAATGATTTAAGTAGTATTTGTTACCTGTGAATAATTAATGCCTCTCTTAAATTAATATCCTGCATAGGATGGAAGGCTCTATAATTTTATGCCAAGTATCAAACTCAATATAACCATTCCTTGTTTAGCAAATCCGTCAGTTAATGTTCACTGCAAATACGATAGTAATAAACAGCAATAAAAAACTACTTCCCATCTTTATAACTAAATTTCATGGGTTTGACAATAACACATCCTGGAAAATATAATTAATTTGAAGTGAGATTAATGCTGGCATAGCTATACAAGATTATTTGAATAAGACAGCAACAGCTAGTGCTCTTTGCATAATTTCTCTCAATTACTTAGCAGCCATTTTTGCTTAATGACATACTTATTGGAGCAGAACACTTACTAAACAAGAAGTGTGCATATGGCTACATACATTCACAGTTGGCATACAGGTAACTGAATAACGTTATACTTACTACTTAGAAATGTGGCAGATCCGGGTGTGATAGCACTGACTCTATTACTGTAATCTGCTGATAAATCCTTAATATTTTTTCTGGGACGAGCTTCTAATAGTAGAATTTTCTTATCAGAGAGATGAATATCATGCCCTTAAAGAAGCAATCAGAAGTTTAACTTTTTCCAGCAAAGTTTAATCAAATATTTTTTAAGATTATGAAATACAAAGGTCTAGACTTGTTTTGGATTTTTTTCTGAACACACAGAATTGCTTAGTACTATAATCCTGGCAAACTATCTGGAGGATGTGAGTACCAGAGTTATTCCTCCATCTATGTTGGAGAGGGACGGCGAGCTGCACTGGCTGCCTGTGGTCTTTTGGGTGTGCATCAAGGTTTTGGTTATGACCTTTAAAGTGATCCATGGCATTGGACCAGGATATCTGACGGAACGCCTACTACCAGCCAATATCTCCCACAGGCCAGTACGCTCGCACAGAGCGGTCCTCCTCAGGGTGCCGTCAGCCAGACAATGCCGGCTGGCGACCCCCAGGGGGAGAGCCTTCTCTGTGGCAGCTCCAGCCCTTTGGAACGAACTTCCCCAGGAAATATGGACCATTACTGATCTCCGCGCCTTCCATCAGGCCTTAAAGACATTTCTTTTCACACAAGCCGGGTTGTCCTGAGCCCTCTGTTATGCTTAAATTCAGTTTTTTAAAATTTCAATTGGAATTTTAATTGAAATTTTAACTTTTAGTCAGTCAAGGAATTTAATGTTTTTAAAGGGTTTTTTAGTACTGTCATCGTTGTCTATGTTTTTTATGATGGCTGTACACCGCCCCGAGTCCTTCGAAAAAAGGGCGGTATAAAAATTTGATTAAATATAAATATATTCCAATGTGAAGCACTGTCCCTGCTGCTGTTCTGCTTGATCCCCACCAGCCAAAGGACTGGATATGGATACAAGTTCAAGAATGGAACTACCATCAGCCACCTCATCTATGTGAACGACATCAGGGTGTATGCAAAAAATGAACAAATCGACTTGCTAATCCACCTGACCTGATTGGGTAACAAGCCCTCCACAGTGAGGACACTGGGATGTCATTTAGACTGGGGAAGGCTCTGGAGAGGTGTGACCAAATAATAGAGAGAGGAAGAGTAATAAGACCGAAGGGGTGGAACTGTCAGCAGATCCTATAGCAGACATACAGATCAGTTACCTTTGCATTCCACTATCACATGGGAGCCATGATGAAGAGGCAAAGAAGACTACAACATCCAAGCACCACCACACGATCAGAAAAGTCCTGAAGAGCCAGTTCAATGGGAAGAACAAGATCCACGCCATCAACACATATGCCCTGACAGTCATCAGATGCCCTTCTGGTGCAGTGAGCTGGCCAAGGAAGGATGTGGAAACTGCTGATGTGAAGTCCCCAAAACTCCTCACAATGTATGGAGCTTTCCACTTCTAGTGCAACACTCAGAGACTGTACACCAGCCAGAAAGAGGGTGGGCAGGGTCTGGTGAGTCCTGTCATGGATGAAAGCCAGAGCACCCGGAAGTACACCAGCAAGACACCACCGAAAGGTGAGCTGCTGGGAGCAGCAGCAGACATGGGAAGAAGATCAAGCAGAGGAAGTGTTATGGCAAGGCAAGGCAAGACCCTGCATGAGGTGTACCACTGATGGACAGCTGAGGTGGCAGACACTGGAAATTCCTACCAGTGCTGGAAAGGGCTGGACTAAAAGACAGCACTTAAGCACCACATCCATAGCATTAGGGATCTGTCACTCTAGACAGGATCCAAGGTACAGACTATGCAGAGGTTGCAGAGACAATCCCACACATAGTGGCAGTGCGTAAGATGCAGGTAGAGTCAGCATAAACTGAATAGCACAACCACGTAGTTGGGTCTGTGTACATGAACATCTGTACAGAATATGGGCTAGACCCTCCAAGGTTCAGATGGGAGATCCCCCAGAAAGTCGTGGAGAATAAAATAGCTAAGATCCTGTGGGGCTTACAGATCCAGGCAGCCAGCCAGTCAACCAGACATTGTGGTCGTAAACAAGGACCAAAAGGCAGAGGCAGTGATCGATGTAGTGGCGCCAAGTGACAGCAACATCAAGAAGGCATATGAGAAGCTGGAGAAGCACCGGGCTTGAAGGAGAAACTGGAGAGGATATGAAAAGGCCAAAATGGCCCCAGTGGTGGTAGGAACCTTTGGGGCTGTGACTCCTAAGCTGGGAGAGAGGCCCCAACAGATCCCAGCAATATCAGAGCTCTCCGTCCAGAAGAGGCATAGCTGAGACAGTGTGCAAACTCTCAAATTCCCAGGCATCTGGTAGGGAGGATCCAAGGGTGAGTGAGACACAGACCCCCATAAGGGTGGGAAGGGAATTTTTTTCTCTACCACCTAGCTTAAGGGCTTAAGCAACTTTGGCCACCAATGTCATCTCTGTTTCACTCCGAGGGCTTTAGGCTTAAATATACTATGGGCTCAGTTTTCAGCATTCTCAAGATTGGAAAAATGTTCTGAAGAATTAAGCAATATGGGGACTGGCCTTCTCTAACTCTACCTTTCAGATGTTTTGAAATTTCTCCTCTCATCTTTCGACTAACATGGTATACAACTGATTGGAACTATATCCCATATTTTGTGAATAGTTTTTTAAAGTTCAATGTTAAATTTTTTATGTTTTCTGTGCACCGCCCTGAGTCCTTCGGGAGAAGGGCGGTATATAAATCTAAATAAATAAACAAATAAATAGTCCAGAATGTCAAAAGCCGCTAGCCTTGGGGAAAAGAGTCCCATATATCTAAAATAAACATAGCACTCCCTTCTCCAGGATTTTTCATGACTGCAACCTTGGGGTGTAGGCTGCCTAGATGCCTCTGGGGTGCTTTCAAGTCAGAGGTGGTTTCAATTAAATAACTAAGCCAATGCCTGCAAGTGCTACTTGAAGATGTGCTGACAGCTGGCTGGGTCTTGTGAGAACCGTAGCCCAAAACAACATCAGCCATAGTTTACACTTGAAAGCTTATTCTCATTTTCTGCACTGAGCACGTCACACTAAATTGTAGCCCAACCATACAAGTTCTCTCTGTGTAAAACATGCCAGGCTAAAATGTTATACTGCAGGTTCGTTATTCCATATGCCACAGGAACACTGCTACTGCTTCAATTTGCGGTAATTACACATTATCCTTTGGTTATACAAAACTCACAACTGCTGAAGCTGCATTGCTCCAGTGAGGTTATTTCTTTTCTTGTTCAAAACGAGAGCTGGCATTTGAGGGCATGCTTTTATTTCATTAAAAGGTTTAGTGGAGAATACCAAAATCCCCTCTTCCAATGAAGCAGCTTTCCATCTCTTCCCAGTTCTAAGACAAGACGGTATTTTCTGATCTCAGCTGCACTCGCCTGGCCAAGACAGCTGCTCTTGCAGGAAGTCGAAAATAAAAAGAAAGGTGCTGGAATAGATAGCATTTAAATTTTTAAAAAGTAATACTTGTCAAGGCACCCCGTATGTAATTCAGAGGAAAAGCCGAAGCTGACTTGGGATTCCCAGAACATTAACAGCGGAAACAGGGAGGCAGGTAAAGGGGCTGGTGAGTTGGTTTGATTACATATATGCAGATCAACACGCCCGGATGATGTAAACAGCACCTGATCAAGCGGGACATGAAAGCCCTCCACCGCCATAATGCCTACCTTGTATTTCAGGCAGGTTTTATACCCGTCAAGAACTTGATGAAGGGGGTGTGTTTCCATGAATACAAGTTGCTGTTCCCCACTCAAATCACCTCAGGCCCCCTTACAGGGGTTTCTCTTCAGGGAGGGGACCAACAAAACTAAGATGGTGTCGCACATAAAAAGGGGCACAACTCCGATCACGAGACTGTGGCCTCCTTGCCCCTTTGACCATCTCATCTCCCTAAAACATCCACTTACTCCCTACAGACCTTTCCACCTGGTGAAAAGAGAGAGAGGATTTTCTCTAGCTTCTTGGTGCCCATTACTTGCTAAGAATGTCTCTGCAACCTGGCGGGGTGGGGTGTGGGCTATGCAAAGTGAATCTTAATTAAATAAAATAAAAGCGTTAAGGAGATTTTGTGGATAATATGTTGTCTATTTAAGATGGTTACTGGTTGTCTTCGATGAAGGGGGTCCCCAGCCCCTGGCCCGGTACCAAGTTACTGCTCGTGTGGAACCAGGCCACGGAAGCGATGGGCGAGCCATCATGGGCGGGCAGATGCCCCTGGGCGAGAGGTGGGCAGGCGTGCTTGTGCGCAAAGCTCCATTTGGATGGGTGGCAGGTGTGCACGCCTGCTGCTTGTGCAAACGTCTGCTGCGTGCATGGAACCACCAACCCCTCCAATCCACCCAGCTGGAAAGGTTGAGGGTGGCTGTTCTATGATATCTAGCAATGAAGAGGGCCTATGGAGGCTGGGGGGGCTGCTTGCTTGGAATAACTCACTTTGCTCCCTCTCTCAAGGCTTCCGCCTCCCAGAGAAGCCCTTTCCTTCCTTTGCAGCTTAATGCTACGGGCTGAAACAGCTGCTCTAATCTGCGGGAGTCGCTGCCATTTTCTCTCCTGTCCTCTTATCAAGAAAAAATAAAGCTAATAGCATTAACGGAAAGTGTACAGCAGTTAGATTATAAATGGGGAGATCCAGAGGTAAAGCTAGACTTAGTCATGTCTCCTTGCTCGCTGGACATGTTTGGGACAGTTGCGGGTTCTCTGTCCAACAGGTCTGTAGGGAACATAGACTGATGCAGAAAGACCCATGTGCATATTTAACTATCGACACTGCAGAGGCATGCACCACACATACGTAAGACTAATTCTCTTAGCGATTTCCATGGGCCAATACACTTATTTGGATCCTGAACTCCAGTCCTGCCTGGTAGCTGCATGAAGGACTAGGTCAGATGCTCAGAGACTCCATGCCAACCCTTGCCCTGTTTCCCTCCTTGAAGGTGTTAAAGAAAAGCTTAAACGTGTCCTCCTTTTCCATCCTCATGTGTTTTCCCTTCAGCCTCCTCCTTTATTTTCTAGTAGGGAAAGTCTGGTGAATGTAGATAAGAGAACACTTGATTCGACCTGGTGCAGCACCAAAGGCTGTATATTCTATTAAGGCGAGGGTGTCCTCATAATAAAATATTTTTTATTTTGGAATTTAAGCCCACTGGCAAATTCGCTCCAGTGCCATGGACTGACATTGCTTGCTATACTAAGGCACTAGTTTGAGCTACAAGGATTAACTTAACACTTGTCAAAGATGATCCCTTTGGTCCTTGTTAAGAGACAATACAAAATAAAAAGCCCACAAATAAACGGCTGTATTGAACAAACAAACAAAATGCTCTTCTTGTTATACTTTGTCCTCTTTCAGAATAGTCAGTGACACCACGAGCATATATTACAAACATCTCAATCCAAATGCTTGCAAATAAGCTACCAAGAATGCGCTTAGGGGTATATTCTATTTCAATACCGTCCAATCTCATAAACTGTGATGAAATAGATGATCGCACAGCCTGGGAAACTCCCAACAGAAAAACCTTAGCAAATACCACCAAGAGAACAATTTGAGTTATTGTCATTTAAGTTCAGTCTCTATTAATGACAACCTGCATAAATTAATTCCACAGCAAAGGATTCTTGACGTGAGCCTAACAGAAGATGATGCACCATCTCTGAGGGCTGCTTCAAACTGGAAGAGATGAAGGCCACCAACAGATAGCAAGCTGTCTGTTCAAAACTGCCACGACGCCTACAAGTGATACGAGCTATACATATTAACTGCAAGCTTATCTAAATGAGTGTCTGCACAACTGCATAAATGAAGATTAAGAGTAGCTAGTTTTGTGGTTGAATGCAACAAGGAGGATGGGATATGCAGCCTGGCTTAATCGTGGACTGGAATTTCTGAGTAGTACACCAAATGCACACACCCATGGAAACCCCTTGTGGACACAAACAGCAGTCTCAAAGCCCAAGGGACAGTAGCAGCTCTTCAAGACAGAGACCTTTAATGGTTCTTCAAGGAGGTTTCGTGAGAGCAACCCCAACCAAAATACTTTACATCAGCTTCTCTTTCATCTTATGATATTTTGCCTGGCAAAAGGCTTGCCGCCAATTTCAGCTTGCCTTTGAGTTCTTACCTTCGCACCTGCTAAAAACCCCAACGATATGGCAACTCTGGCACGAAGATCAGGACGGTCTTTGGGCCAGACGTATAGAAGCATTGCTTTGAGGATCTTTCCACCATCGATTTCTTTCAACTGTGGAGAGAAAAGGTTGTGAAAAAGGAGAGGATGATCGCAACAGGTTTCCAGATGACGCTGGCTCCAGAGTCCCAATCTGAGAGATGTCAGCTAATTTTAGCTAGCAACAGGTAGATACGAGTACTTATTTCACCCCTTCGAAATAAAATCAGCACCAAAGGGAATTGGTTCAATGGATACAAAGGAATGGCACACTTAAGATTAAGAAAATTGTTCTAGGTGGCTTAATTGCATGTAAAATGTCACGTCTTTTGAGGTTGAGTAATTGAGCACTACAGGGCTGCTAAATATTCAAGTATAGAACTAAGTTTCCTTCATAAACTGATGGTCCCGTCCTGTATTATTAATTCCTCCTTTAGAGCTCAAATGACTTACAGACATTTGTCACTTTATAAAAGGTAAAGGTTCCCCCCCCCGCACATGCGTGCTAGTCGATCTGACTCCAGGGGGCGGTGCTCCATCTCCGTTTCCAAGCCGAAGAGCCAGCGCTGTCCGAAGATGTCCCCGTGGTCATGTGACTAGCATGACCACACACCAAGGGCATACAGAGCACTGTTTCCTTCCCACCAAAGTGACCCCTATTTTTCTACTTGCATTTTTACATGCTTTCGTACGGCTGGGCTGGCAAAAGCCGGGGCGAGGAACGGGAGCTCACTCCATTATGCGGCGCTAGAGATTCGAACTGCTGACCTTCCGATGGACAAGCTTAAAGTCTTATCCGCTGAGCCACCGCGCCCCACTGTCACTTTATAGGTCTTTCTAACTACTGCATAAAACCTCCTGTTCCAAAGATCAACTGAAGTTTTCACATTACAAAATTGTAAATAATATCTACAGCAATGACCTGTAAAAAAAATAGCAGATGTAACAAAAGCAGGTAAACTGGATTTAAGGATCAAGGCACCAGCTCCACACCATGCTAGAGAGGAGGAATGCTAAATCAAAATTCCAGTAATTATCAAGGATTCTGAGTTCCAAAAGTTAGTTTTGGAACATTCTAGATTTGGGTGAGCAGGACTATAGGAAAATGCAGGATTAGGACATGTGAAATCCAAAGAAGCTTGTGAGGAGGTGGCAGCAGGTGTAAAACTTTTGCGCTTCAGTCTTGTTCCTTAATCAGTATTAACAGACAACTAGCATTTGAGCCAGACTAGCTACAAGTGAGCAATCAAAATAGGAAATCCAAATGTATCTTTGGACAGTATTATATGGAAGTCTCTAACCCTTTTGAGCAACAAAGCTCATCTGGAATTTTGACAGAACGTTATGGGATACTCTATAAAATGGTTACCATGGTGGACAAAGCTAATCAGAAGCCACACATTTAGCAGAAGGCAAACCAACATTGGTCTACAGCCACCGATCACTTTATTTCCCAAGATCTCCTTAGAAGCCCAAACGGGCCCCAGAGGCATTATTGAAAATCTAAGATTTCTATTTCCATTTCCATTTCCATTCCAAGATTCTAAAAAGTTTAAATTCAGCAAGGCAGGGAGCTTCGAAGGCACCAAGAAACATGTCAACAGGTGCACAGTAGCTCAAACCACAGCTAAAATCATCATTATGAAGATCTAGATCAGTGGTTCACAACTTGTGACCGCAGATCCCTGGGAGGCTGAGATGTCGTGACAGGGGATCTGCAAAGGCTTGAAAAAATTTTATGATTTAAATCTTGAATTAAGTCTTGGGGGTCTGTGGCCACAAAAGGTATTTAAAGGGATCTGGTGTGAAGAAAGGGTTGATAACCCCTAATCTAGACTATAAAGTCAACCATGACTTCAAGATGCAGTACCTGCTAGTATTGTTTCTGAAAACTTTTCTCTCTATTTTTGGTAATGTGACTTTCAGAATCGGAATTATTGACCAAGTGTGTCTGGACACACAAGGAATTTGCCTCCAGTGTACATGCTCTATACCTACATACATACAGCAAACAAACTATGATTACAATCATAAGATACATTTACAATCATAAAGTACATTCCTCTTGTCATGTACATATAAGCTGTAATCGACAAACCACAATCATGAATACAATTACAATCATAAAGTACAATCATCATGTCACAAAACACCTTCCTCA
The DNA here is from genome assembly GCA_032468095.1 of Pareas carinatus. Classification (NCBI taxonomy): domain Eukaryota; kingdom Metazoa; phylum Chordata; class Lepidosauria; order Squamata; family Pareidae; genus Pareas; species Pareas carinatus. Next base: position 109,545 of record JANHFO010009940.1, on the reverse strand, counting down.
TGCCACACGACACATTTTTGTGACAGGTTTAGAACAGTTGTAGGATACTAATGATCAATCTACAAATCAAAACAGGGGGTACTAATTGAACAATTATTTTACATTTTAAGATGTAACTTTCAATTAAAACAAAGCTCGTTTTTAATTTTTCAAATTTTCAATCAAGAGAGAAATGAGCTTCTATAATTTTATAAAGAACAAATGGTAAGCCCAGATGGAGCAAAGTAAAAACAAAATCAGATTCTGCTCTGTTACTGTATTCTCTCACCCACTGTTCTACCTACAGAAAAAAGAGATACTTAAAATTATTGACGTTTGACAATACATTTTGACCAAGTTATACAACAGCACAAAAATTTAAATTAGATATGCTATTTTATTGCCCTATTATTTTTTCATTCCCTAATAATTCTCTAAACTATTTCCTTTCCCCCAATAAATGCTATATTAAACTATTTCTATTTTTACTGTACTCCTTTATTAAAAAGGCTGGTCAAAGGCTGTAATAAAGATATTTGATTTGACAATACAATGTTTGTGAACAGGATCAAAGAGAAAGGCTAAGGCTAAGCACAAGAATCCTAGTAAGTTCCCTGCATTCAAGCAAGTTACATATCTGTAGCCAATTAGGAGAGCCGGATTCTTGCCTGCTCGTTTTCTCTCATTTTCTATCCAGGAAATATGTCTATTTGTGAAGGTGGGATACTATGCACCTGTTCACTGTTTTGCCAAAAGGGGTATCAGTCAGTGAAAGACGAAACTCTCCAACAAACTGATATGATGGGCAAGAGTGAGCTTATCTCCACATAAAATTTATGGTGCACGTGCAACATCAAATGACAGCTTTCAAATAGCCTTCATCCATGTGCCAAAAGCTATAGAGAAAGGGTGAGAAATTAATCTTCCCAAGAGCCACTCGAGGAACTGGGTCTGTTGTGGAAAGCTGCCACTGCCCCACTGCATGGACAGGGACAGTCAAAGGGCTGGATGTGGCCCGCAGGTTGCAAAATGCCCAAGTGTGCCATAGTGAGTGACTTCATGTCTTTCTTAAGAGGCAAGAAAGACAGGCTCCAATTTGTCAGAGAGTACCGTATTTTTTGCTCTATAGGACGCCCCTGACCATTAGACGCACCACGTTTTTAGAGGGGGAAAACAGGAAT
>JANHFO010009940.1:98210-108285 GCA_032468095.1 Pareas carinatus | reverse complement strand
CATCAAGTAAGACATGTTTCTGCATCTCCATTCAAGGGTCAGTCCCTAGCTGGCTGAGGAATTCTGGGAGTTGAAGTCCACAAGCCTTAAAGGGACCATGGTTGGAGACCTCTGCCATAGTGGGCTGTATTTCATACATGGCATGTTCTGACCTATGAAGATATCTGCAAGAAGTTAGGAGAGCAAGATTTTTGGTTGCATCTGGCTGGCCCAGATAGATGTTCTAGCCCAGATAGTCCCCAACTTACGACCACAATTGAGCCCAAAATTTCTGTCGCTAAGTGAGACAGTTGTCAAGTGAATTTTGCCCAACCTTGCAACGTTCCTTGCTACGGTTGTTAAGTGAATCATTGCAGTTCCGTTAGTAATGTGGTTCTTAAGTGACTCGGGCTTCCCCATAGACTTTGCTTGTCGGAAGGCCGCCAAAGGGGATCACATGATTCCCCGGGACACGACGATCGTCATTAATACAAACCAGTGGCCAGGTGTCTGAATGTAAATCACACCCAAGGGATACTGCAAAGCGCGAAAAGGGATCATAAGTTATTTTTTCACTGCTGTTGTAACTAAATGAACTGTTGTAAGTCGAGGACTGCCAGTATAAGATCCAAAGCATTTCTTATCTTCTGGAGGAATTCCTGTTGAAGACAGAAACAGTTTTGCATTTGAATCGTCGTGTATTTAAATATTTTTACTTTTTTATTATGTCTTTCATCACACTAATTCAAAGCAGAGGTTATTGCAGCATTTGCTTTCTGGGCCTCTCTGAATACACACTCCCAGGTATTTATAACACCAGAGTCTCCAGCCAGGCTTTAAGGAGCCTTCCGCAAGGATTTCTGAGTAATTTATGTATAAAGTCTCCTGTAATTTTCCTGAACACTTATTCGCCAGTTCATCCTCAACCACTGTTAAGATGTTAGCAAAACTCAGTTGGGATCGGACTGTAGTGAATTTTATTGTGATTGTACAACCGCTGACATCCTTCTCCATTGTATTGTTCTTCCAGCATCTGCAAGGGTGGTCTCAGATAGACAAAAGGACCTGTTGGCACGGACATGCTGGGGGAGGCCTCCATTCAGATCCAAAGGAAGCGGTAAATATCACCCTTAACCCATTACTGGCACTCAGGAAACAAATGTCTGCACAACTGCTGAGGGAGCATTGGGGGGAATCCTTCCACTGATTTCTCTTAAGTTTGCCTTGGGTTCTCTGAACCAGGTTGATTGGAAGCAAATCCTTATTTGTATAAATTGTTCAGAAAATTAGTTTTGACAGAAGAAGGAAGCCACCAGCTTATCTGTCTGTGATTGGAAATATCTACATCCTGGGGAGAAAGGTCTCAATTTATAGCTTTTTGATGGCTTTGACCAGTGTGAAAAATCACTGAGAGGACTGACTTTTCCATTATACATTCATGCCTCTTTTCCTCCACTCTCCTCCTTGATTATATCTTAGCGGGGGACAGTGTCTGTTTTATTTATTTAAAACGTTCCTATCTTTTTGACAACAGGCCTCTGGGGCAGCTGACAAGTAGTGCAGATTAATATATAAGAAACACAGGATTTTTCAATAAAGGCACTGCACTATGGCATAGGATGGCAGAACCCACGTGAGAATGGTGCATGCATGTGGGAGCCAGGTCCAGGGTTCCCTTGAGTGTTGGGTGAAAGGGTGTTTCAAGAGTAAAAGCCCTGCACAGGGAAGGTAGCGAGTGATAAAACCAGCAGTTTTTCAGGAGAAATAGAATCAGTTGCAGCTTCTGTCACCTCTCACCTCACTCCCCACGGTGGTGTAATTGTCACAGAGTGTACCACTTGAAGTCAAATGAACTAACAACACATGCTTTTCTTTATTTTATTTTATCTTCTATTTTCAAGTTAAAAAAGAAGAAGGAGGAAGATGTATTCAGAATGTCGTTTCTGAAAGTGCATCTAGGCTTCAAAGAAAAAGGCTTGATGCCTCTATTATACTAGAATACCAAAGAGCAATTTGGTGAGCAACATAACATCATAAAGCACTTACAGGGAACTTAAGAAATGCTGGCAGATACATAAAAGTGTGAGAAAGCATTAATTCACAACCATTCTTCACAGAAAACATGATCGCTTCTGTTTTTAAGAAGGGGAGCCAGGAAGTTATATGGACAGAAGAAAAATGAAAGAAAATGGCGTTAACATTCTATTACTAAGCATTTTGACCAAAAACCACAGGCTACGTGACACGTTATACACATTACATGTGGGTCAAATTAATCCTGTTGGCCTATTTTAGATATTTATCTTGCTACTTGCTTATTAAATTTATATACCATCATAGGGTTCAAGGAATGACAGCAGCTAACAACATAATAAAAACCAAATAACATAATTCAAACTTCCACATTTGAATGAATAGGAAAAAAAGAACAAGCAAAACACAAAACTCAATAATAAAAAGGGTCCTCTAGAACAGTGGCCGGCAACCTGTAAAGAAAAGTTTGGTGGTCCGCATGAAAATCTGGAGATTATTTGTATTTTTTTAGTATAGTTGCATGGTTCCTGCTCCTGGGGATGGCAGAGACAGTGAGGCACACGCCTGGAGCAAAGTCGGCTGGGCTGTCTCCGGGGCTCAGAATTCACCTTCTTTTAACTATAGCTGACCGGTGGTACCGGAAGCGCTTCCGGAAGCGCCTCTCAGCTGGCTGAATGCACGCAAATTTCGAGGCCCAGCGCTTGCAGCCTAGCCAACTTCTTTCTAGCCGTGACTTCTTCATGAAGTAAGGGATGCCGGTGGATAGAGATGGCGGTGGGAGGGATTGAGGCAGTAGCCACGCGCAGGGAGGGGGGGATCCAGGTGTTATGTGGGGCAGGGGAGGGCACAGGGACAGGTAAGTGCGGCCTGCCATGGCAAGGAGCACAGGGGGCAAGGTCGTGTGGCCTGCCGGAGTGCCAGATCATCCCCTGCCAAAACAGTGGTGGGTGAGAGTGGCCCACTGGAAAGCAGCGGTGGGCGAGAGTGGAGTGCCAGAGCGCCCGCGGGAACAGAGGCCCGCCAGAGAGCAATTAATAAAATAGATAATAAAATAAATAAAATGGAAGTTCTCGAATGATTATTTTATAAATGTATTTAACTTTTTTAAAAAAAGTGATATTAGTGGTCCACGGGATTTAAAATTACAAATTTAGTGGTCTCTGAGGTCCAAAAGGTTGGCGACCTAGAAGACTCATATTATTTAAGACTATACATATGAAGATTCTTCCAACATTTTTATTAATCATTTTTAATGCAGTGTGTAAAATAAAATTAAGCATAACCCCTTAAGACTTCTACATTAAAAATAGGAAAATATTAAATAGATTGAATTATGCTATATTTCTTTCAAAAACAAATAGTAGTAGTAATAATCTAAGAATATATATTTAGTTTTACAGGTTGCCCAAATTCTAATCTGTTCCATATTGTCCTTGACATGTTCAAAACTTTTTAAGAAAAGCTGCTGAGAATAGTACTCACTTCCTTGTCTTGAAATTTCTACGAGCTGGAATCTAAATTGATTTTGTCCAATTTTCTGTAACTTTGCACCCCACAGGACAGGTTTTTCAGGAAAGATACAATGGAAGGAAAAGTGCAGGGAAGTCCCTTCTGCTATTAAACTCAATTCTTCTTTTAAAAGCCTCCTACAGTTTAGTTTGATTACTTTTAAGGGCGATGAGAGAGGTCTACAGATGTACAGAAAGGTGACAGAATATGTTTGCAGCTGGGTTTCCATATCATGGTAGTCTAGGCTATAATGAAGTTGAATGGATTTATGTTGTGGAATTCAGCTTTTTATCTTCATATGGTGTGTGAGAAAACAGTGTTAAATCAAAAGAAGGAATCATTCATTTGGGCAAAGCATGTGATATAAACACCACCATTCTGTCCTATTCACCTTAGGGTTAAGCATGCTGTGTGAATTAAGTGCATATCAACATTTGATCGAGAGCATCAAGGAGGCTGTCAGTTTTTCTGATGTGTTTCAGGCAATTTTTCTTATGCAGGGGACTACTTTTCCAGCTTCTCCATCCTATTACTAAATGTTCTCGGGTGCTTTCTAATTTCAACAAAGTGGCTTCTCTCTCCCTGAAACGCAACAGCAAAAGATTAACCAGATTACATAGTTCTATTCCAGTCGAGATGTTTAAGAAACAAAATCAAAAATAAAGGGTGTAAAATTAATCATTTGGACATTGGATCCAGAACTACTGTGTTTCCCCGAAAACAAGACATCCCCCGAAAATAAGGCCTAGCCCATCTTTGGGAGCAAAAATTAATGTAAGACAGTGTCTTATTTTCGGGGAAACACGGTAGGAGTATATTTGTGACTGCAGTGGAAAATTGCACTTAGAAGCTGAAAACAAATTCCTATCTAGTCTGAGAACATGAGCTTAAGGACTCTCATTTATTACTTTATTTTACACAAGTTGTGTGTGACCAAATATGAGCAGGGAATACAGGCAGTTCTCAAATTACCACAGTAATGGAGCCCACCCATCATAGCTGTAACTTATGATGGTCGTAAAACAGGTCAATTACATTTTGCAAACTTTTCTGTGGTGGTCATTAAGCAAATCACAGCGGTGCTTAAGCAAACCAATGGTGCCCTATGGTGTGATTTTGCCAAAAAACAGAAGTAAATGCTGGTTTTTAACAAAACGTTGCAAAATGTGGGATGCTGCCAATGGCCATAAATGCAGTCATGTTGCTGAGTGCATCAAGAACAATCATGTGACCATGGGGTTGTACAACCCAGATTCACAAATTTGAATCTGGGTTGTAAGTACCGTCCAGGTAGGCCTGTTGGAACTTCAAATAGTTGCTAAGCCGCCAGTCGTAAACCAAGGACTATCTGTGTGGCTGTATAGTTGATTGAGAACGATGAAGGAGCAGCTTTTTCTTTCTTCCAGCCTATCTGTCATCACCTTTTAAACCATGCTCCCCATTTCAGAGTGAAGAAGAAAATACTGATAGGCAGACTAGAGCCTTATTTTCAACACTATGTATCTGAGCTTCAGTGTTGCCTGGAATGGGACTTTAACATAAAGAATATTGGCAAGTGGTTATTCCTTAAAAAACTGCAACTGAAACAGACATTTGCAGCTAGATGTCATGGCTGGCCTCCACTGCTGGTCACTGGGAAAATAGGAGGCCTGTTGAGATACCACAAAAGGCTCACAAGATGCAGTGAACGATGCTGTCTGCCGACTGTGTCACTACTATGTGAGGCCATGCCTTAACGAATATACTCTAGACTTGGGTAAGCACTGACTGGTGCAGTGATGCATACAAGGGAAGTTGCCTGTGTTTAGTTTCTAAAATGAGCAAGGCAGACAGTCTGTTTTCCAAGCCCACGTGGATAGGGAGCACCCAGTGTACAGGAAAAGGAATTTCACATGCACTCAGAGGTACTACTAAAGCCAGGATTCTGGCTGGAACAAACAATAATTTACAGGTAGTCCTTGACCTACGGCCCAGTCACTTGGCAACCATTCAAAATTATGACAGATACCACCCCTCAACCCACTTCTGAAGTTCCAATGGCATTGACACACACATTCACATGATCAAGGTTTATGACATTTTTGGCCAAACCCGAATTTACTTTCATTTTTCAGCAAAAACACCCATAACAAACAATGAGTTCACTTAACGAACATGGTGCTCATGTAATGTTTGCCGCATTTGCTTACCAAGTATCACCAAAAGGTCATAAAATCAGGTCCTGTCGTGTTGTGAGCCACTTTATGACTGTCACAGCTTATATTGGGCAGGCATCATTACGGTCATAAGTTGAGGACTACCTGCACTACAAAAGCCTGAATCAATTATCAGACCTGTTGCGCTCTCTGTAGACTTGGGTGGTTTTCATAGACATTTCCTTCAGCTGCTTGGTGCCATCTGAAGTGATACCTGCATTGTAAACAAACTCTTTGTTGCTGTCCAATGTTTGTTCTTATTTTTACACCAGCATCCATTTCCATGAAACTTTACAGAAATAGTTCTCTAAGAAGAAAGTTTTGTCGTTTTTTTAACCTAAGTTCTTTGGAGCTAGAAAGCAAAGTCATAAAGATTAAGTCAAAAGCAGGACATAAACTGGAGCCAAGCTTGGAGGAGGGCATCTACAAGTCTTTCTCATTAGCAGAATTCAGGGAGAGAACAAGGAAAGATACTCAATACTACCTTTGCAGCATCTAAGAGTTGCCTTGAGTAGCATTTCCCTGAACTGTGCCATGTGGGTCGATTCAAAATTGGTGGAATCTGGAAAGAAAATAAAAGCAAGGCTGTAATAATTAAAAGTATAATGTCCGTAACTGAAAAACTCCAGTCATTTCACAGAGACACGTCCGGTACAATGAAGGAGCATTTGCTTCTAAATGGCAATCCCCTGTCTGTTCCTTAATACTTCTACTACCTCATATTGCCATAAATTTATATGGCTGCCGATCTCACGAAAAGTAAGTATGGGTAGAGCATAGCTAAACAGGTATAGAAACAACGAACGTGTCACAAACAGTCATCTCTTTCACACACAGACGAGATTTGATTGATTATAGAGCCATCTCAAGTTCTCACTGGTCCCGAGAGATTCCCAGGTCTGGTGTCACCCAGGTCTTCAGGGACTTCTGGAAAATGAGGAGTGAGGGAGCTGAGCTGACTTTGAAGGAGAAAATGTTCCACAATGTAATTAAGATTAGACGGTCTTTTAAATAACCTGGCCCCATTCCGCAAGATTTTCAAACTTAGAATCATCTTCTTGTCAAGTATATCAAGGTAATTCTAATTCTAATTTCCAGTACATTCATACTACAGGTAGTCCTCAACTCACAACCATTCATTTAGTGACCAAAGTTGCAACGGCGCTGAAAAAAGCGAATTGTGATCAGTTTTCGCATTTATGGCTTTTTCAACATCCCCATGGTCATATGATCAAAAGTCAGGCGCTCGGCAACCAGCAGGTATTTAGGACCTTCGCAGTGTCCCAGGGTCATGTGATCACTATTCGCAATCTTTCCAGCTGACTTTTGGGAAGCGTAATCAACGGGGGAAGCGGGATTCATGCGACTCATATAATAACTGCAGCAGTTTGCTTAACCACATTAAAAACATTCCTGTTCATTCAGGCTGGCCTGGACTGACTCACACTATCGCTCCGTAAATGTTATTTTAGATATTTTAGACCTTTTAAATTCCTAGATCCGATTTTAAATTGGATGTATTTTCCTGGCTTTTTAAATTTTGACTCCATGATTTATGTACATATTTTAAATTGTTTTTAAATGGTGCGTTTTTTGTTATTGTATTGTTTTGTGACTGTTTTTTAGATGACTGTGCACCGCCCTGGGTCCCTTCGGGGAGAAGGGCGGTATAAAAATATAAACAAATAAAATAAACAAACCACTGCAAAAAAGGCCATAAAGTTTGATGTGACTTGCTTATCAATGGAAATTCTGGTACCAATTGTGGCTGTAAATCAAGGACTACCTGTATACTTTCTCATAAACCTATGTAACAATGATGGCAAACCGATGGCACACGTGCCACAGTGGGGGCGCAGACCCCTCTCTGTTGGCACGCGGACCAAGTCACCCCAGCATCGCCCAAGAGCTGAGCATGCTCAGAGAGAGAGTAGCGGCACCGTGCGATGAGGTCACAGGGCCATGCGCATACTTAGAAAGAGAATAGTGGCACCGGGCGATGATGTCACGAGGCACAAGTCATAGGCTGTGACTAGTCCGGGCACCCAGTGCCTAAAAGGTTAGCTATTACTGTTATATAAGCTCAGATGTCTGAGTTACAAATCTCAGTTAGATGTTTTGATTTAAAAATCAGAGTATTTCTTTCAAGGTAACATCATTATGGTACGGTGAAAGATTCTCAATACATTTTAAACAAAAAGATAAACTGTCAAGAGAAACTAGGTAAGTTTAAATTTGAGTCCCTTTATAACTGGAGTTGGATTAGCAAGCATTTCAAACTAAAAATTTGACATAAACAACTCGTTCTTTCAATATTTTCAAGTTCTGCATTCTGTTAAACATTACTCATCTCCTCTGACCCTCACCTCTATTATTTCCAAAGTGTCTCTTTTTTTAATTCAAAGAAGCTCACACTATTTTATCTTGAGATCTAAGAGAAGATTTTTAAATATTTAAAATAGGAGAATGCACAGTAAGTAAGGAGTGAAATAGTGTGCTACATCTACCAATATAGCAGGAATATTTGGGGATTTTCAGTATTGAAACTTAAACAAAGCTAATAATACTCTTTTCTTTGTTCTCTCTTGGGTCCTCCATCTTCTATAAAAATAAAATTAAAAAAATTAAATGGAAAGACCAGAATATAAAGTTTAACTATCATCTTTGTTTATTAGCTCTTGGGCCCCACAGAAGCATTCTTGGAAAATAAAAGGGATGTGTATGTCTGTAGCATAATAAATCACACCTATATTAGCAATAACACTTAGACTTATATACCACTTCACAGTGCTTTACAGCAGGGGTCTCCAACCTTGGCAAATGTGAGACTTGTGAACTTCAACTCCCAAAATTCCTCACTCAGTCATAGCCAGCTAAGGAATTATGAGAGTTGAAGTCTACAAGTCTTAAAAGCTGCCAAGGTTGGAGACCCCTACTTTACAGCATTCTCTTGAGTGATTTACAAATGTCAGCATATTGCCCCCAACCAACCTGAAAGGATGGAAGGTGGAGTCAACCTTGAGCCAGTCAGCATCAAATTCCTGGCAGTGGGAAGATTCAGTCTGCAATCCTGCATTCTAACCACTGTGCCACCATGGCTCTTATTGGTTAACAGTCAACAAAGTTTGGTAATACTACCAATAAAATAGGCTCACCTATTTTATTTATATCTGCCATTCAACATTTTTACAGTACAGGTACAACATGAAACTCCTTCACTATTGCCCTTAATTTCACACAAAGCAAATTTCAATTGTTCAGCATGGACTGCTGAACGGACTACAATTGGCTAGATTCACATGGCATGTTAAGCCCTAAACCTTGGTTTACAAAATATGCTTGGATGCACACAATAATTTAAATGAACATCAGACAAATCATGCTGGCATAGTCCAAAATACTACAGTCACTGATTGCTACAGAAAATCAATTCAACAGAAAACTGTATACACATGAGATTATAGTATTATTTGAACATATAAGAATCATTGATCAAATATGTTAAAGATATAATCTTGGCTTCAAATACTTCAAAATGTCAAATACTACATGTTTATTATCGTCTAGGAATTTATTTATTGTACTTGCATTTTTATTTGGGGATTTGTGTTTTGTCCATTATTTGACTTAAAATAAACTGAGGTCAGTTATTTATGCAAGCAGGTAACACTCATAAATAATGATACTGCCAACAATAACGAGAGAGCAAACATACTCTTCCATGTGAAATCACATACAAATTGGTACATTTTGTACCTCATCGCATTCTGCATCTGTATTATTAATATATTCTGTATTCACATCTTTTATTTATTACAGAATGTATAGCCTGTGATATTCATATAACCCTAGATAAGGATTAATTTGCCCTTTGAAAAATTAAATAGGATTTTGCTAATGAGTGAAGAATTTATTAAAGAAAATGCAGAAAGTGATACTCCTTCTTAATTCCCTACTTATTATATTACTGGTTCAAAAAACATCCAGTCTGACAAGCAAGGCCACTGAGTCCAATCCAGCCTATTCCAAGACTAATTAGTAACTTCCATTTTGAGGAACAACTCTTCCAAGGCTACCAATTACCTGCTTTAACAATGATTCTTATGACAGCCAAAATGCATGATACATTTGATATGTTTTTTTAAAAAGATTCTTTAAAAAAAATTAATACAATGCCTGTATGCTTTAGAGCATATATGTCAAACAGGTGGCCTGCAGGCCTGACATGGCGACGAAGTGGGGGTGGCGGCATGGGTAGGGGGGGGTCTTCAGCTGTGTGGGGGGCATTTGTGGGCACAGGAGGATCGGCAGGGTCTGTGGTGAGGGTCCACAGTGGGGTCTGGGGGGATGTCCTCGGC
>JANHFO010009940.1:50397-62493 GCA_032468095.1 Pareas carinatus | reverse complement strand
ACATTTCTGATTATAAAATCAAATAGGGAAATCTACTCTTTGATATATCAGCAATGAAACAATTGTATCTTGATTATATATTTACCCAAGAAAAACCCAGGAAGGAATTACTCTAGATAGTGAACAAAATATTTAAATGTTTAGAATAAAGGGCCATGCAATTTGCTGCCATTCCCAAGATTATTAATCAGTAATATCCAAACCAAAGGTTAGTTCGATTTTACAAAATCTCTCAATGATTTAAAAAAAAGATTTGGCAAAAGTGCAGTCAAAGCAATAATTGCTGGTGATTTATGCAAATGTTTAATAGAATTCTTCCATATTTATCTACATGTAATCTTTCCTCCCTCCCATAGGAAACAACTATTATCTTATTTAAACCTTAAGTAAGCTCAGAGAAAGAATTGAAATCTGATGTATTAAGTGGAAAGCATTTTTGAGAAATAACTGGTTTCTTGGGGTTTAGCCTCAAATGTTTGATTTTATTTTTAAACCAACAAGAGACTCATCTAGGACTCTGCTATAGAGAAGACAATCAACTTTAAAAATTCTACAAAGGTAAAATCAGCTCTATTCCTCAATCAGCTGTGACCACTACAAACACATTCTTTCTCTTAATACATTAATGCATTTATCAGTGTTTTCATTTATGTCTCGATATACTTGTTTTATTGTAGTGGAAAGCAAACAGTGCAACTAGCAAAACACCAAACCTCTTTTGTTTGTAGTGGCGCATTATTACAAGGCAGACATTTCAAGAAATGGAGCTAAAGCAGCTTCTGTGGCAGCCACATTCCTGTTCTGCATACCTTAACTGTTGATGGGTCACAGATAAATGGGGGAGCGCAGCAGTACAGTATTAGAGCTCCCCAAAAGTTGAGAAGGGGGTAGATGAGATACTGCAGTGTTTCTTAACCTTAGCAGCTGAAAGAAGGCTGGCTGGGGAATTCTGGGAGTTGAAGTCCAGCCATCTTCCAAGATTGAGAAACGGTGGAATACTGTGTGTCCCCACCTCTCTAGTATACTTTTTCCCACCCAGGTGGTGAGAAAGGAATGGTATATATGTCACATTCAATTTGTCATTATAGATACGTCATGGTCCTGTCGTGTTACAAGTAAATTGTGCTTTCAGTTGTGCACATCGTACATGAGAAAGTTATAGGCTGGGGCCAAATAAACATTTGTTACATCGTGCTAGCTGACTCTTACATTATACCAGCATGCAACTATACTTATTCAACAATTTTGATGATCTCCAAAATTAAGCTGTACAGAAGGCCAAATTTTTAAACAGTGATTTCCTACCTAACTACATTGCCTTGCTGCCCTTAGCAGACATCAATGTGATGCTTTCAGTGTTATAGTGGGATGCATAGTGTTTTCAAAAATCCTCAGGATGTTTTCGGTGGACCACTTTCCATCTTCTCCGGAGGACATTTTGTGCCCAGTAATCCATGGGGCAATGTGGAACCATGGAAGCCTTTGAGACGTTTCTGAAACTGGAACATTCCGGCATGGAAAAGTTCCACATATGACAATGGCAACTAATTCCATAAATAATGCCGAACAAAGTGCCATTTTTACAGTTCCAGCATACAAATGTTATTTTGTTCCGTAACACAAGGCAGGATTTGCACCAAATGAGTCCTGATACTGGGAAGATACATCTCAATCAATTCACAATCCTAAGTTAACACTTAGGTTGATGAAAATGTGTAGTATCTTGCTTTGAAAAAGGATTAAATAATATATGAAAGTTACACCTTGTTGGTTGCAACCACAAAACTAATAATTAAACATAGTGGGAATCTAGACACAAGCATTACAATATTGGATCATAATTCAAATGCTATAGAACAGTTTCTCAACCTTGGCTACTTTAAGGTGGGTGCATGAGGAAAGTACTCCTTGCTATCATCCCCGTCCTTCCAGAGGATGCTAAACTCAGAAGTTCAAGATGTGTTTCCACTATACTTGCACAATATCTAACTGGGCCAGGTAAAGATTTAGCAGCACCATTCATACAAGATGCAGTGTGAGTTTTGTCCCTATGTAGGTTTTCTCGGCCTCGATTTGTGCTAATCTGCTGTATCTGCTTGTTAAGGATTCAATGTACAGCATTGGGCAGCCATGAAGATGGATTAATTTTGTAGCCAAATGCATACAGATACAGTACTGTTAGTAGAGCACTGGATCTCTAATCCACCCATGCCAAAAAAAAAATCCTCCCATAATTTGTGGAATCCCTTTTACCTTATACTCTGCAGGAATGTTAAGGGTTATCTGGGTTGAAGTCTTTGTAACTTAATTTAACAAGCCTATTTGCTTGCCAGATGCCTGCTGGCAAGATGTTTCTAACGATTATTTTGTGTCACCTGCATATCTAGTTTTATTAAATTAAGCAATAGCAATAGCACTTAGATACTGCTTCACAGTGCTTTATAGCCCCTCTAAGTGGTTTACAGAAATCAGCCTATTTCCCCCAAGAAATAGGCTGGTCCTCAAATTACCAACCTCGGAAGGATGGAAGGCTGAGTCAACCTTGAGCCAGTCAGGCTTGAATGCTTGGCAATGGGCAGGGCCAGCCTGCAATATAGCATTCCAACCACTGCGCTACCATGGCCCTCCCGCAACCCAAAATTATTTTAAAATGTCTGCATGTATTCCATTTGTGCTATTTCAAGCTCGACAGCTGCCCAGCTCCTAAGGAAGCTGGCAGAGGACAAGAGTCCCAGCTGGAGAAGAGTTTGGGAGAAGCTGCTAAGAGAAGTCTTAAGGGGCTAGTGGAGTTTTTCCAGCAGGTCTTCCCCACATAGAACAGATTGGGCGGGTTACAATAGCTGCACAAAGGTGTTTTTTTTAAATTCCGAATAGTTTAGCTATGTAAGAACACCAAGTGGACTTTATCCTTAAATTAGGCTGCTGAGATGAGAGAAGCTTTGAAAAGCATCAATAATGATCTGAGTTCAAGAGGTTCTAAGCAGAGCCTGGCTCAGGCAAATGGGTTCTAGGACACCTCCAGCCCTGTTCCCAATGCAAAAACAAATTGGTGCAAGCATTTGCCCACAAACAGGAGAAAAACTGCTTTAAGGAGAACTGCAAAAATGTTGGTGAATGCTAGTTTTCCTGGAAGCAAATGACGACATGGTTCCTGTGGACCATAAAAGCTGCTCCACAATGGTAAACTGAAAAGTGCGTCTGAACTAAAGCCTGAAGCTTCTTCTGCAGACAGACTATCATTTTTCTCTTTAGTACCTTTCAGGACTTTTCAATCACAGCTAAAGAACCCACCTTCCCCAGCTGTTTTTTCACACAACTGCTAAGCAGAAGAGCGCATTGAACACCTTGTTGCCTTGATACTGGTTTACAATGGAGTTTGTCAACCTTGCTGACTTTTAAGATGCGTGGACTTCAATTTCCAGAATTCCCCAACCAGCATGCTCACTAGAGGAATTCTGGGAGTTGAAGTCTACACTTCTTAAAAGGGTCAGCAAAGTTGAGCAATGCTGGGTTACAACTATAGCTGCTACTAGCCAATTGTTCGTTTGGAACTAATGCCAAAGCCCAGAAGCGCCAGGACTTCCACTTCCCTCTGCTGTTGAGTCTTCGTGATGTCCCTAATCTAAGAATGTCTCAAAACAGTTGAAAATTTGGGGCATGGAGAGAAGCCTGAAACTGAAAGGACAGTTCTAGACCCAGTAAGACTCATGCTAATCAGACATGGTTTGGGAGATTTTCTAAGGCAGGGGTCTCCAACGTCGACCACTTTACAACTTGTGGACTTCAACTCCCAGAATTCCTCAGCCAGCACAGCTGGGGAATTCTGGGAGTTGAACTCCACAAGTTGTAAAGTGGCCAAGGCTGGAGACTCCTGTTCTAAGTCACACCTTAACCAGTCGCTACCTGCTAGATTCCCGAATTCTGGAACACCCCCCCCCATTTTAATAAGAGATCAACA
Source organism: Pareas carinatus (assembly GCA_032468095.1). Lineage (NCBI taxonomy): Eukaryota > Metazoa > Chordata > Lepidosauria > Squamata > Pareidae > Pareas > Pareas carinatus. The sequence continues at coordinate 58,535 of JANHFO010009940.1, read as the reverse complement.
AAGCCAAACAAGATTTTCACCTCCTCTGTAGTGTTAAAATAGTGGACCTGAGAAATACTCAGTAGCAGCTGAGATGCTTTTATCATGTAACTCCATGAAATTGGAGACATATAATTAAAAATTAGTTCCCCAAATACATGTTCCAGTTTTAGTGGATGTTTTAGTGGATTATCTGTCTTTGAAATGTGGCAGTGGAGCTGCATTTGTTAATTTGTTAATGAAATGTTAATGTTTAATTGCTCTGATCAATGCAAAGAAGAAGAGACTCTCTTAAGAAAGGGAAACAAATTGCAATTGATTGACAGCACCGTTATGAAGTCTAACTAGGGAAGAATATCATTGTCAAATATGGACCCACGCAAATGTCTATTTTGCTTAAAATGTACAGCATTCAAAAGACTAATACAACCAGCAGAAAAATTAGTTTAGACTAATTCTATTGAAATTGGTAAGCTTCAATATTTGCCATAAAATCTGTGTCTGCTTCCTGGCTAGTGCCCTTGAGAAAAATCAGCGCATTAAGTTTGTTTTTTAACAGGCTAAACAAAGCTGGAGGCCAAATGCAATCTTCCTGGAAGGCCTCCCCGAGAGAAGCAGCAAAGGGTGCCACTGCACAAAGGAAGCCCAGCTACAAAACTGGGTTACTTCCTAGCATGGACATTTCAAAGAGGTCCAGGTCAAATCTTTGAGGGACTCCCGGCCACTATAAACATGGTGGGCCGTCTCTTCCCACTGCAGTGGGCTCGGGGCAGTCCTGGAATGGGCTTATATCGAGAGCGCTCAACTCTTGCTCTCTCGTTCATCTACTTCTGCAGCTGCAGGGTGCAGGTAGGGAGGTGAAACGTAGCACAAGCAGAGAGATGCAGTTGCCTGGCTTGATGGCACCATCTTGGCACGGGGGGGGGGGATTAGTTTAGCACCAGTCCTTGGAGCTGCACTACAGCCCCAATCCTATTGAGCAGTGTGCAAAATGGTTGGTGTCTACAACATATTTCCAATGATCTATTACGGTGCTGAGCTGGGTTCTTTTCTCCCCAAACCTCTAAAGAGAGAAGACAGAACCTGTCATGGCCAGGAGACTTTCTTTGCTGGATGACTGAGTGAGGCGGCTGACAAAGAGTCCTTTCTTTTTTTTCTCTTCTGAGCCTCCAGATTCTTTTCCCTTTATCTCTCCCTCCTAAGGCAGACATTAAAAACATATTTATTTATATCCTGCTTTTATTATTTTAGCAAATAAGGGCAGCAAACATATCCAACACACCTTCGTCCTTCAATTTTCCCCGCAACAATAATCCTGTCAGGTAGTTGAGTTGAGAATAAGTGATATTCTCAGATCTTAGAATATATTTTTGTTGTTGCTTCACTTTTAACATTTATTTTGTCTGTCTTTTTTTTAAAAAAATGAAATCCTAACAATCCTGTCAGGTGGTTGAGCTGTGAATAAGTGATTGGCCCAAAATTGCCCAGCTATCTTTCCTGGCTAAGGCAGGACTTAAATTCACAGCCTCTTCCTTTTCAGACTGGTACTTTAATCACTAGATCAAACTGGCTCTAATTCAAGGAAACTATCAATCAATGAATGAATGTAAATTAACCTCATAGGACAGATTTTTGTTGTTGTTTCACTTTTAAATTTTCTAAGTAAGTAGCTATTATTTTCTCTTCATTTTTTTAAAAAATGAAATCCTAGACAACATCAACTATATAAGCAATTTCAGCGGAGGAGTGAAATTGCTATAATTTTGTCTTATTGGTGTTTACATTTTTTATAGAGATGAATAGATCACCCTAAGACTTGTAATAAATAATATTTCTTATTCTTATATTTTGCCCAATAATTGACCCAGTTTTATGGATTGTTAAATTCTCAACCACTTCAGCATTGAAAAAGATAATCAAGTAGTACACATAACATTTAAAATCAATATGAAACAGGAGAGAAGAAAATTGCTGTCTAGAATCATAACAGATTGAGGTAGCTTATACATCTAAAAAAATTCATAAATAAATAAATAAAGCACAGCAACTTGCATTGTCTGTCCAATATCAGATGAATAAGTTCAAGCTGAAATGATCAAATTGTTTCAACTAATTGAATGAAGGCTTATTTGTTTCTTATATACCTGAAACTCTATTAGAATTAGCCAAAGAAATTGATGATACCAAATTAAATTTTTAAAAATTGGGAAAAATAAACAATGATGCAGAAACAATAGCAATGAATATATGGATGGTTTATTAAAATCAATGTAAAATGTATTCCACCAAACATGAGCATTCAAAAGTGATCAATGACCATATTAGAAAGTGCAACTGTGAACCTTTATAAACACCGAATAGAACAAAACTGCAAAAGAATTGTATTTCATGATCAAGATCCTGAACCCTTCAATCACAACAAATCAACATGAAATCTTAAGAGGACATCAATTACTTTTCTATAAAATTCCATGATGAAAATCTAGAGCAACTAGATACACCAACTCCCCAAATGCTGATGGCATAATTTCAGCAGAAGTAGATGTTGTACATGATCTTTAAATATGGCAAAGTAGCTGAGCTGGATATAACCACAGGGATATTCTCTGATTATTGAAATGCACAAAATAATAGTAAATCTATAACAAATTATAATAAAAAGTACCAAAAAAAATATTTGAGAAGACCAAATTATTATGGTTGGTTGCACCGTCAGCCAGATATTTAGGCTGGATTTGGTATTTGTATGCACCTGCTTTATTATTATTCATTTATTTAGCAGATGGCATACAAGACCAGGGAGGCTACAATGTCCTCCAACTCTCCTATGCCAGGCAGAACCAGGGCAAGTTCCAGCTCCCCATGCAGAAGGCAGTTAGAAGTTTCTCACCGCTGAAATGGCAATACCTATTTATTTGCTGGCATCAATGCTTTTGAACTGCTAGGTGAGCATGAGCTAGGGACAAGAAACAGGACTTCACCCTATAAAGAAGGTGAAGAGAAGCTGTGAGAAAAACCAGAAGGTAGTAAGAAAGAGACAGAAAGAGGGAAACCAGAGGAGTGAGGAGAGAGGTACAAGATTAAGGTAAGTTGGGGATGTAGAAGAGAGAGGAGGGAAAGACGAAGGGAAGATTAGGAAAAGAACGGACAGATAGGAAGGAAGAGAGAACAGGTAGGAAAAGAAAAGAGAAAGGATGAAGGGAGGGGTAAAGGAGAACAGGAAGGTAAAGAGGGAAGGTAGTGAAGAGAATAAAGATAGGATTTATAACATTTTAAATGGATCAAAAGATAAGCATCTAAATAAAGACAGGTCAAGATATCGGAGGAGAAATGTGCAAAAACTGTGGTTTCATAAGATCTTTAAAATCATACAGCTGAATAAAGGAGGAAGAAAGACTCAAAGTTGGATGAGTCATAAGGATATCTCAATGATTGACGGACCTGAAACCACAGTGACAAAAGACTGTGTTAAGAACAATGTAAATAATAACGCAAAGATGTTGAAATGATATAGAATTAATAAAAAGAAATGAATGAGAAAAGGAAGAAGGGAAACGAGAGAGACAATATACACAAAATGACCTCTCAACATTTTTGTGAAAAGAAGAAAACAAAAACCGTATGTATATAACATTGATGTTTTTAATCTGTAATTAATAAAGAGATTTTTTTTAAAAAAAAATGGGACTTCACCCTGTCCCATGGAGCTGGACTTGAACCCCTGGAATACTGGTGATTGCTCAGCACATCCAGCATCACGAAGCCTCTGTGCCACTGCATTCCCTGCTACCCACCTATTGAGATCTATTACTAGCAGTAGTAATAATAGTTTGTTTTTGGTTTAGTGTACTGTACCACCAGCTTTTTGTAATTCGAACATTTCTTGAATATTCAATAAATAAATCATGGTTAAACAAATCCACATGTATGTTTGAATAGGTATGGAATTCAGTTCTTAGCAACTCTCATTTGCTGTGTTGTTGCAGGTATTTAATATACTAAATGGTCTATCTCTACACCTGGAACTAATTTAGACCTCTAGTTATCTTCTGTCTCCTCTTTCCCTCCTTCACAGAACATTCTATGACCTTCTTTTAACGTTTAACCCAACCACTGTTAAAAATATTGAAGCTCCATTCCAAGCAGTGCTTTTTTTCCTCATGTAATAGGAACTGCAGGGAGTCCCCGGGAGAGTCCCAATTGCATCACTAAGCAATGAGATTATAAAACGCAATACTAAGCAATGAGATCATAAAACGCAATACACTCTTCGCAATAGCAATCCTGGCAGTTCTGGTTCCCCTCATAACTCCAGGATACACAGGTCAGTAGGAAGAAGCAGGAGTCCAATTGAAGTCTCTCTGTGTGTGAGAGAGCACCTGCAGTGACAAAACCTATGAGTCAACCCAAGCAGAGGGCATGGAGGGGGCAAAATATTCTCCAAGGGGGTCCAGCTCCCTCAGCCAATTCAAGAATCGCAGCCGTAGCATAACCAATGAGTCACCTGGGTCAGAGAGCACATGGATAATTCCAATTTGTACCCAAATGAGCCCAAGCACTATCAGCAGCATGGGCCCAGCTACCAGTCAGATCTAGACCCCCAACAGCAACTCCACTGGCCTATATCACCTGCCCCATTGGGGAGGTGGAGTAGGAGCATGCTTGCTAGAACTCAGAAGAAGCTATGTTATACAAGTGGATGTCAATGATGTGGCCATAGGAACAATACTTTTGCAAAAAAACAGGCTGAAGGGAACCTACAACCATGTGCCTACGCCTCGAGAAAACTGTCAGAGATAGAAAGGGGGTGATCCATACGGGAGAAAGAAGCTTATGCAGTCTGTTAAAACCTTATCAAGAGTCTAACCTCAGACCTTTAACTAATCCAACCATCTAGGGTTTGAAGGGGTAAGGGCTGCAGGCAGGGCAGTGGGGCAGTGAGGCAGTGGTTAAGGCTGTCAGAGGCATCAGGAGAGCAAGCAGGGGCTGTAGGAAGGCAAGGGAGACGGCAGGCATGTGCACACTATGGAGTGCTTGTGGGAAGCCAGCAGGTAACATCAGAAATTGGGATCACGTGATTGCAAGGACACTGCAAAACAAAGCTTTGAGGACCCGTTTTATAGTTTATCTTGTTCGTTGTCATTATGACTTTGAACACTGAACAAATAGGTATAACCCAAGGGAAGGTGCATGCCTAAAAATCAAATATTCTTGTGCTTATCCGTAAATGTAAAATTTAAGGAATGGTGTAAGAAAAGAAAAGAACAGGAAAAAATGCCCTCACTAATTTCAATGAACAGCAATTTAACAGCTATATTAAATTATATTATAAAAACCACTAAAAATTCTTCCTAATAATTTCTACAGTCAAGTGGGTCATTTTCATTTGCAGTATAATTACTCTTGCCATCTACATTTACGCTTCATGTGAGCAAAATGTTTAAATAGTATTTTTAATGAAAAAGATAAACACAATATAAAAAAAATCAAAGCTTACATTTTGCTTGCATGTAAATCATATTAATCAAGGCATATATTCTTGTTGTAAACTGTAAGCTTAATACAACTAGAGCTTTATTCTCCTTGTTTATTCTCATTATATCACATTCACGGAGATATTACAAATTTCTTTGATCTTTGAATACTCAAAAATGTCAACCCATACCAATACATTCAACACTGGAGTATATTATTTTAATTTTGTAATATTGGCTATTTAATGAAAATAAACTTAACCCAACAATCTGTCCCTGAATAAACAATACAATTCGTGTCATGCTAACATTGGAGCATGTCTACTTTTTCCTTAGACTATATGAGCTCCTCGAAGAAATCTCAGTGCAGGATTCTATTTTGTGCTCAGTAATTTAATCACTGCACATTTTGATTGATTGGTTGCATTTTTATTCCATTATTCATATAAGTGCGATTTCTCAAACTGGGTCATGGTAATTAGAGAGAAAAGCCCTGTCAGCAGGTTCATAATCCAAGCAGACTAGTATCATGAAAGACAATTGGAAGAATGAGAGTGGTAGATTGACTGAGAACTGGATTAGGAGTCTGGAAATGCAGATCAAACTCTATCCTCAGTCTTGGGATTATAGGAAAATCTTAGGTCAATCCCTTTTTTTCATAACAATCTTTCTTGCAGTGTTGTTATTGTGAGAAAAAATAGGGAATAGTGCACTATGCATGCAAACTCAAGCTTCTGGGAGTGGGGTGGGGGAATTAAATCAAAATTCAGTAAATAAATAAGAAGAGGGAGGAAAATTATTCTCAGTAAATGCAGCTTAGCACACACACACACAAACGAATTCCTGATCTGCTTATGTGCTCTCAATTCCTATTTCCATATTTAGTAGTTATACGTTGATTTCAAAATTCAGAAACCTTTTAAAGAGCAATTAAAATTATCAGAGTCATTTTTTTCCCTTGAATGCAGAGTAAACCATGACTAACTCTACACACTGCCAAGAGTTTGATCCTGATTGGCTCAAGGTTGATTTAGCCTTCTATCATTCTGAGGTCAGTATAATGAGGACCCATTGTTGGAGGCAATATGCTGACCCCGTAAACTATCTAGACAGTGCTGTAAAGCACTATGAAGTGGCAGTCTTAGTAATGTTGCTAAGTGTTATCATACTCTTTTTAAAAAAATTTTTTTATTACTTTAACAAAACGAAAAAAGAAAAAGCAAGGTGATTAAACATCAACCAGTCGGGTATACATTTTTGTATGTCTTTCATCAATACTAATTAATCTTGCTAATATAATTTCACACCTGCTCCTTCCATTTCCTGTCTAACCATCCATAAGAACAATTCCATGTTTTGAAGAGTACGGATTCTTCTTTGTCCTTCAACCTCAGAGTCAATCTGGCCATCTCTGTACAGTCCAATAATTTTTTAAAATTATTTCTTCATATCATATTATTTCTTTGTTCTTCAAATTTTGTGCAAAAACAATTCCAGCTGCTGTCAAAACATGTACAATCAAATATACATATTGTTTATTAAATTCTTCTGGAAGGATAACTAACAAAAATAGATCAGGTTTAAAATTTACCTGTTTTCTTGTCATTTCTTGTAACCACTCATGTATTTTTTTTCCAATAATTTTTAGCATATACTCACGTCCACCACATATGATAATATGTGCCTGTATTTGTCTTTACACATCTTAGTGTCATATGCCATCTATAAAACATACAAATTTTCTTTATATGTTCATCCTTAATCCCCCCCCATAAATTCTGCCATCTATCAATATCAATAGGATACCTAAAGTTTTTGGTCCATGTTATCATTGTCTCTTTAACTTGTTCATCTTCCATTCTTCTATCTAATAGAAAGTTATACATTTTTTTATTAATTTCTCATCATTAGTCAACAACAACTCATCAAATTCTGTCAAGCCTATTTCAAATTCTTCTGTTTTTCCATCTTTATTATATCTATTTTTTAATTGTAAATATGAGCACCATGTAAGCTTCATACCCTGATTTTCCAGTACTAATCTAGATTTCAGATTTCTCTCCAAATCTAAAATATTCTAAATGGAGACCCACTTTGGAATTTTCATATATTTTCTGTTTGACTTTATATAAAGCATTCCTCACATAATGATTTTGAAAGTATCTGTGGATCTCATTCTTACCATACCATAAGAAAGAATGCCATCCTAAGTGTAAATCATAACCTTCTAAATATAATAGTCTCTTGTTTCTTAACATTATCCATTCCTTAAGCCATGTTAAAGCAGATGCCTGGTAATATAAATTCCAATCTGGTAATCTCAAGCCCCCTCTGTTCTTATCGTTTTGCAATAGTTTCAGCTTTATTCTCACTTTCCCCCCCTGCCATACATATTTTGTTATTAGCACTTTTAGTTCCTCAAAAAATTTCCTTCCCAAAGTTATTGGGATCATTTGAAATGGAAATTAAATTTCTGGTAATATATTCATTTTCACTATGACAATCCTTCGTAACAATGATAGATGTAGATTTTTCCATCTTTCTAAATCTGTACTAATTTGAGTCAACAAGCTGTCATAGTTGTCTTCTTTTAATGTCGACCATCTTACTGTTGCGATTGTGGATCGCGACGTGAAACAGGAACTATCTCCAGACTCTAGGAGCCCCAGCGGGGTGATTTAGAGG